>OMNV01002404.1:35542-206397 GCA_900303265.1 Brotula barbata
GAGGCTGGGAGGGAGGGAGGGAGGGATATCGGACTGTTCAAGCTCTTTTCAATAGGTTTGATTCAGGCAGTGTATTTCTATATGAAAACAACAAAACAAAACTGCAGTACATGAGCCAGATAAACATTTTCAATCAAATGTGGAGGATTTTATGAAACTGTTATGATGCATTTTACTGTCCCTCATTTTTACAGTGTCATATAGTACTGAGTGTTAAACTGTGTCAAAATTGCCAAATTTGAGGTTGACGCACACTAAACTAAACTCATTTGCTTTAGTTAATCTGATGGAAAATATTCAGCAGGTGGTCTAGTGAGCGAACAGCTGAAGGAGCTGGTCAGGCTCACCATTAAATGACAATGCCTAATATCTGGTGCCCTCTGCAGCTGGAAGAGTCCAATCGCACTCTGACGGTGGACGTCGGCAACTTGGCCAGTGAGAAAGAGGAGCTCAACAACCAGCTGAAGGAAATGCAGCAACGTAAGTGTTAAGAAGTCTTACAGAGATCAAATGTCCACTCAAATAAAATGTTCTACAATCACAGAAAATATTTAACGGGGTTAATGTTCTAGAAATGTCATGAACATTTGATCAGGTACTTCTGATCATGTGTACGTTATAACGAGCTGTGTTTGTCTCTGCTATCTGTGCAGAGCTCCAGAAATCAAGGGAGGAGGAGAGGCAGATGAATACTCTGAAGCTATCGTTTGAAAAGCAGCTGAACACTGAGAGAACACTAAAGATTCAGGTGTGTGACAGGACTCCCACACATGTCTGGAAAGCCTGCATTACTGTCTCAACTTTGATATATGAACACATCACTGTTATTCCACACAGTTTGACATTTGTTGACGAGAATTACAGCGTGGAAATGCTGCACCTCGGTGATGCAGCAACTCCTGTAGCTCTCCCCACACACTGAATTTAAATGGTTCGTAATTATATATCTTCAAAAACTGTAATGCGCTTTTGCCGCCAGGCTGTCAACAAGCTCGCGGAGGTGATGGCCAGGAGGGAGACGATGCGGGGCGGCCACCGCAACACCGACACGGAGGTGCGCAGGAAGGAGAAGGAGAACAGAAAGCTGCAACTGGAGCTGAGAGCAGAGAAGGAGAAACTCAACAGCACCATCATCAAATACCAGAGAGAGCTGAACGAGATGCAGGCGGTCAGTGTGCATTACGCTAACAAAGGGCATGTCCTGAATATCAACATGTAAATAATAAGTAATATCTACTGATGGTGAATTGACAAACATCTGAACTGAAATGGGCAAAAGTGGTTAAATGACTATAATACATCAATGAATCAGCACAATGAGTCATAAATCTCTTACTGTTGCAATTATTTCTGTTAGACAGAAGAGGCCAATTAAGTTCAAGATTATTATTATTATTATTATTATAGTTTCAAATATTTTGTGCTCAACATATACAGAGGAGTAAAAGGAGGTTGCTCTGGTTTCATGAATTCCATTGTGATTAATAAATGAATAAATACCTTCTAATGTGTATTTTTCAGGTGATATCAGATGAGAATCAGGTGCGCCTGGAGCTTCAGATGGCGTTGGACAGTAAAGACAGTGACATCGAGCAGCTTCGTTGCCAGCTCACCTCTCTGAGCGTCAACTCTCTGGAGTCCACCAGCATCAGCAGCGGAAATGACCTGGAAATGGCTGACGGATACCCAGGTAGATGATTTGGTACCTACGTGTAAAAAAGCCAGTTTGGTAAACAACGCGCAGACACTCTTCCTGCCTTCCTCCTATGTGCAGTCACCCTTCCTGTGTTCTTGCCTTTTCCTTTTACTCATATTCTGTTCCTTCGTCCTCCGTACCAATTGTTTCTGACCTTTTCCTCTTTACGCTTCATCCCTTTTCCCGCTCTTTTCACCGGAACGACTCTCACTGGGGTATGGTGCAGTGCGCATTACTCACTCCCACACTTCAGAGTCAATGTCCTTCACCTACCAGCGCACACACAAGTCTGTCTGCATCGACACCCGGCCCAACCTCCGCTCAGCCCACACTCTCTTTGACTCTGAATCTGAGGAGGAAGATGAATATGAGGCAGATGGGCGGGTAGAGCAGGGCCAGCGACCCCTGGCCCTCACCTACGAACCGTCCTCTGAGTCTGAAGTTGCAGGTGACCCTGCATGGTGTTTCAAACCTGGATTGGGCTTCATTTCATCTTCAGTTCACAGTTGTCCCAATTGGAATTATCATGCAATAGTAGCCTCAGTACTAATGTGCATTATGGCTTTCTTTCCTTAACGCAGTAATCGTTCTTTACTGTGAAATGTCCCCAATCCTGGTTCAGCCCAACAAATTATCACCTTAATCCCGCCTCTCTGTTTTGTCCGTCTCTGCTGTGCTATAACCCTGGATATGTGAACATTCACAGTTGCGATGTTTACATTACGTACATATCTTGCAGATAAATCTTACCATTTTTCTGTTTATTTACATACTTGCCACATTTTGCACAATTTATTCTCCATACGCTTTTAATTTACATTGAACGGTTTGTTAGCTTTGTTGGCATTTGAGAACCGAACTAGTGGGAAGGTCCTTCCTGTCGGTTTCAGTTGCTCCACCAGCTGCTGTCTGCCGAAGGCAGAAAATCTCAGTGAAGTCAAAATGTCATGTCTTAATGTGTACTCTTCTTGTGATAAAAGGCACCTCAGCTCAGCTTTAACCTCTGCATTTTTCACTTTGCACAGCCGACTCCAGGCTAGAGGGCTGGATGTCGCTGCCGACCAAGAATACAAAGCGGTTTGGCTGGGACAAAAAAGTAATGCACCCATCAATATTTTTGTCTTAACTCAGTGTTTTTCAAATTTGTCAAGTGAATTTTGACGTTTTTGGCATTGGTTGTCCTTTTGCAGTACGTAGTGGTGAGCAGTAAGAAGATACTGTTCTACAACAGCGAGCTGGACAGAGAGCAGTCCAACCCCTTCATGACGCTGGACATAGAGTGAGTCATTTAAAGCAGAGTTCAGCTATTATGGGCTGTGAGAGTTTCTTGGATGGTTATTTTAGTAATCAGTAACCCAAACATCCTGAACAGGCATATGTTGTTGCCTACGCTAACTTCAATGTAAGTGTGTACATTAGCACATCTGCGTGTAACGTAGATTTCACTGTTCCACGTTTCTCCCTCACACAGTAAGCTGTTCCACGTCAGATCGGTCACTCAGACCGATGTGTACCGCGCAGATGCCAAAGAAATCCCAAGGATATTCCAGGTAATTTGATTGCATCCCATAAATAAACATTTTCTTCTGTAAAAATGTATTCTCAGAGGTAGCATATGAGCTGGGAACCTTGTTGTCCCCTCTCTCCCTTTCTCTGTCTTTGGCATTCTGTCATTATAAATCAGGTTTGTTTTTCTCACTTTACCCAATAACTCTTACATTAAATTGCACTCCCCTCCTCCGCCCAGATCCTGTATGCCAATGAAGGAGAAATTAAACGCGACCAGGAGTTTGCGGTGGAGGCTGTGGCGTTTGGGGAACGCCCCTCCTACATCAGCCACAAAGGCCACGAGTTCATCCCGACTCTATATCACTTCCCTTCCAGCTGTGAGGCCTGCACGAAGCCCCTGTGGCACGTGTTCAAGCCCCCGCCAGCTCTGGAGTGCCGCCGCTGCCACACCAAGTGCCACAAAGAGCATCTGGACAGAAAAGAGGAAGTTATTACTCCCTGCAAAGGTATCACCAATATTTACTTGCACTACATATTTCTGTGAGAGATAGGAAGTTAAAAAAGATACAGTTTGTATTTCACAATTCAGATAAATAAAGCATTCGTGATGCTTATTTTACCTGCTGCAATTTGAAGTGCAATTTAAATGGACATTTTCCAGTTATATGGCCAATTTGAAGAAAACAAGGCTGATAGTTTCATATGTATTGTATATATATTTATTTAATAACTTGAAAAAAAATTGTCAATTGACTTGTTTCTGTAAAGATTTTTAGATAGTTGTATTGGGAACAGGACGCAGTATTTTTTTGTTTGACTTTGAAAGATTACCAATCTACCACGGGATATATACATCAGTCTATGAAAATATATGATCAGACATAGTATTTAAACAAATAAGGCTATAAACATGCAAATACCAATGTGTTGCGAGGACAATGCTGATTTGACATATTTTCAACAGTGATGGATAGACGCCGAAGATGATCTCATCCACAGAACTGCTGTGTGATGCATTTGTCTCGAGGGAATGATAGCAAAGGCTTCCTTAATATTTGCAAAATCAGGAACGTTTGGCCTTGGCGGAGGAATGAGCTCCGAGTGGCGTCACGGTTTGGAAGTTACATTGGAAGATTACTGAAACGTCTTATTCAATAGAAGTTTAGAAGCCCATAAAGTTGTGAGTTATGTGAGTGAGTCAGGAAGACGCCCATTAAAGCCTCTCAACCGTGTAGTTGCTCTCGGCCATAAGCAGTGACACCTCTGCGTCCCCTCACATTTCAATTTGGTTTTAATCTGCTTCCTTTTCCAGTGAATTATGATATATCCACGGCCAAAGACCTGATCGTGCTGGCCAACTCTCAAGAAGAGCAGCAGCGCTGGGTCAGTCAGCTGATCAAACGCATCCCAAGGAAACACCTGACAGCCAGCCCCACGGCTGCAGGGCAGTCACACCCTCCTGAAGCACCGGCACGTTCCTCGCCACGAATCTCACCCCGACAATCGCCTAGGAACTCTCCTCGCATGTCACACAGAGGAGCCATCAAGATCCAACCTAGCAGACAGCAACAACCATCAGGGAAGCCCAGGTGAGGCAACAGTAATATTTTTCAGGATTTACGTTTGTCATCCCTGTAATATCCAATTTATTTTCTGTTTGTTGTATCTGTAGATAAGCTTTTTTACCTGCTTTGGTTGTTTAGACAATGTTTTGCCTCCTCATTGATAGTTGACGCTCCCTAATGTTGTGTTGTTGATGATTCTCAGTCTGATGCAATAGAAGCAGCTGAAATGGCCTCCAGCTTGTGGCTGTTGTGGCTTCATGAACCATAACACTGTATGTAGCATTAATGCTCTGAGAGAGTTTCTCAGAGTCAGTAAGGACCTGCGGGGAAATGACTGAAATCTAAAACTTCATAAGTAGCAGTAACGCAATGGAAACTTACAACAAGTAAAGGTCATGCAATCAAAACTTCACGTAAGTAATTCCTCTTGCAAACTGTGCAATAACAGGGATCTTGGGTATTTATATTTTACACTGTGTGGCATCTGACGGACTGAACCATAAGTTTGTGATGAGTGATCGGCTAATCACAGTAAAGAAAAGAACAATTCATCCAGAAAGGCATCACAAACTTCCTCTCCATCAGCACCGGTTTGTAGACATGTTAGATAACAGAAGTCAAAGCTCTGTCACTTTCAAACATTTTATCTCCTGTCCTGTTGCTAAAGCTTTAAATTGGCTTTTGATGGATGTGTCTCTTGAAATCATCCATTTCATTGTCGTCCGTTTCATCATTGAATCCTCAAATTTCATCAAGGACAACCCAAAACTTTCAAATAATAAACTGTTCTCAAGTCTGTAAAGCGTGAGCACTCATTATGAAGGAGTGCCGGACATGAATAAGTATATTATGGAGGTCATTCATCTAAAAACATCATGTATCATCATCATATTTAATAATCTCTCCAGTGGCAAAGGCAATATTATTTGAACCTGATTTAGAGCTCCAAAATCTATATTGTGTGTCTCTGGCAAATGTACACAGGGGGTGGTGTATGTGACACTTTAGGAATATGCGAAGCTCCCTCAAAATGCGTGAGAGATTGGATTGAAACTTTCCACTTAAATGAATGGACTAATAAACTGTGGTGGCTTAGATGTCATTTTTATTGACACTGATAAATGTCAGCTAATGTTTAAAACATCGCCCAGACTTCATACTCCTGAAATTCTGCGTCCGATTCAAGAGTGTTTTTGAAGACGGCGTGCTCTAGGAACATCTTAGCAGATATGCAAATGAGGAAATCCATATTTCAAGGCAAAAACTAAAAGAGGCCAGTAACTGGCATTTATAAATGATGGAACGCTTGAAAGAATTTGTTGCTAAATGATAAACCTGGCACTGCGCTTTATGAATCACGCCTATGAAATGTAAGTGGAATTAATGTAAAAAGTCTGCCAAAAGAAGATTTATTATGCGACACACAGCAAGTACACTTATTCATTTACGTCTCGTATTTGAGTAAGTGTACTTGTCGCATATGAGGACTCATTGGAAGATATAATGACAAAATCACACCAGCATAGACAAAAAGATGCAGAAGATTGTACTTGTGCTTACGATAAGAAATCAGTAGAAATGTTTCAGATATTGTCTGTTCTGCTAGAACAAGAACCTGGGCGGGTGGCCATCAGGTTCTCACAGGCGAACCTGTGTAGCATCAACAATCTTGTGTTTATGTCGTAGAATACAATTTCCTCAGCTGTTCAATTTCAAGTTGTAATATTTGTTATATCCCAATTTCCAGCGTCACTCGAACGCAGCACCAGTTTCTCTGTACTGAGGGATTTACTAATTGTTGTCCTGGCATTCTGCACGTTATTGTGACTGATTCAGACACTCACTATCCACAGTGTGCACTCTCACTGCTGAGCAGCATCCTAACTGGTTCTCATCCCCCAGTGCTGGCCCCATGCTCCGCATCATCCTGCACTGACCTCCGACCTCTTCACTTCTGTCCTTCATAATTCTAATGTCTCTCACGCTGGGCGACTGTAAGTAACAGAGCTCGGTGTGTCCGTCGTCCGTCCGTCCGTCCCTCTGCTGCAGTGTTGTGTGACGCTCTGCCTGCTAACACCTGCAGGCTTCATAAACTGTGCTCCACTCTGCGGCACTCACTGCTCTTTACTTCCCCCTGGTGGACGTGGCATGTATTGTCCAAACGAGTTTTTGAACTAAATGCTGACCTCCTGGTGAACCTTATACTGTTTCAGATTGCTTGAGTTTGGCCTGAAAGACTGGAGTTGGTCGTTGGATGATGTCGATAATGATGATATGTTCTTCTGAGGAAGTGAAAGAAAGGGGACAGAGGGTAACTGTACCTCTGCATGGCACAAGCGTGATAGATTTGGTTGCATTCAGTTTGCACAGTACGAGGCCTTAAAGGGGACATATGCTTTTTGTTATTTTTGTATTTGTATGGTGTGATATTGTACGGCATACGTGTTGGACCTGTTCGGTATTCTTACTCTGTAATATGTTTACATCTACAAAAGATACGTTTTAATTTACTACAGTCATAGAATTGGTCAACAGGTGAGCCGTCACATTCTATAATAACACAGCATGGCTAAGATTTTGGCTCATTTACACCTTACATTGACGTGTAATCTGTATCCTAATACTTTACCACCAGATGGTGGAAAATGTATGAAAATGCAAGGTAACTGTTGGTAAAAATCAGAATGTAATCTGATCTGACGAACAGATTATCAATCTGTCTCAGGTCACCAAGTGTGGATGCAGTCCATACAGCTAACAGACGTTTAAGAGATAAAAGAGAAAATTCATTTTTGGGCATTGATTACTGTCATTTCAAAAATATTTCTGGATTTGTTTTGTTTTTTTTAATCAGGATTTACACCTTGCCATAAATGGAACATCATCTGAAACACAGCAACAGCTCACAGAAAAACAAAAACGTGTATAGCAGTTTTATGAATGGATGAAAATCATCCGTGATAAAACATTGGCTTTAATAATGTAACAGCCCAACTACTGAACACATGGGAATGCAAAATCCCCTCATCAGATGTCCTTATCCAGATAATGTATGTTTGTACTGAGATTGCATTTTGTAAAAGGTCTAACAGGTCTCAGTGAGCAGGGTTGCATCAAGGGAGCGCTGATGTGGATCAGTGGGGTTTTTCACATTAAAGCATTGCAAACGTTTCAAAAAGAGGCCATTAAATATACCTGAGAATGTAAATCTATTTAATATGTCCCTTTTAATGTGGCCAGATGCATGGTTTTGTTTTCTAAATTTGACAGCACCAGCTCAGCGTTTGAACGAGCTTTATACGTGCTTGTATAAAGCTTACCTCTTGCAAATACCAAGACGCCTCTTAAATGTGTGTGCACTTCAGGCATATTTTGCTCTTGTGTGATACTGGGTAGGTTCATGCTTATGACGTGTGGACTTGGCGTGGGCATGTCTTTAAAATACCTGCTGCTCTGCTTTTAGCATCCAAGAATTTGACATTATTTTCCTTTCTCTCTCCTCACAGTTAACCATGGCTGCTTTAAAGATGTGGTTTCACCCAGCGTGGTTTGGAAGCAGTGCCCACATTGTGTTTTGCTCGCGGAACAAAATCTGAATTTGACCCTGTAACTGCAGAAATGAGCACATTCGTCATTTTGTGTGTGCTACGGAGTGAGACTGCCATCATTTAAAGGGGGATTTATCCTAAACCACCCTCACAAAAACATGGACATTTTACCAATGATGCAGTGACTTTGGTTTGTGAATTGTTAGGCATGTGTGTGAACAAGTGTATATAGAAAAAGGTCTGAAACATTAGCTCAGAGTATAGAATTGTCTGCTTTTCATGGATACAAAATATAACTCAGCACATTACATATGCGTTCCCTCTAAGTGTATGAATACTGTTTTAATAATCATAACCCATTTTTATTTTCCTAGAAATAAACAAAGAAAACAATGAATTACAACATATGAAATGTGAACAGAAGCTGTGTACGAGTTTGTCTTTCCATGCCTTTCATGACAGAGTCAAATAAATTCTGCTACCCTGACAAGGATGAATCCTGTTTACATGCATGACAAATATAGTACAGTATATGTGGGATTTATTTGGTTGCGATACCATGAAATCTTGTCTTTTTTTTCTTCTTTTTTTTTAGTCTATAATTTTTGAGATAAGAGAGGTTATTAAGGTATTTTAAAGGGAGGGGGAATCATGGAAACATTTCCCCTGATATTTATTTTTAACTATTGAATATCAAACTAAGATAACCTGCCACCAAAAAACTCGTAAAACTGGAATTCAAGAAAATTCTTCCTTCTGTGCTCGATGTCAATATGTTTTACCTTGTAAAAATCAGCATTTCTGTCAAACAAAATGATATAATTACTGCTGTAAGCATTATAAATGTTCATTATGTTTTTTTTAAAAGCTGTAGCCTACTATGACTATTAGTCAGAAATATTTATAGTGTGGAGGAATATCAATATGATGCTGGAGGATAAACAATAATGTAAAAATACTCTTATCACAGACATGTTTCAAAAACAGTAATATTACAGGAATCCTTTAGCAATTTTTTTTATGTTGTTACATCTGACTGCGTTGGGTATCAGCATTGTGCCAGAACAGGTCTGTCTCTATCTCACAAGTGCATGTGGAGTGAGTGGGCTTGACTTGAAATAAATCTTTCAGAACAGCCTAAAGCCAACTGGCACTCATCATACATAATGTAACGGTTCATCATGTTGCCCATCTGCTAAAACCATATTTCATACCTCCAGCCTGTCCCATTCTCTACCAGCTCTGTGACTGCATGTTCTATGTAAACTGCTGCACAACCAGCAGCCCTGCCTGACCTGAGTTGGCACTCAACCTTCAGAATGTGCATACAGGGTCAATATTTGTGTTACCAAGTTTTTTTGTTGTTTTGCTATAATCCCAAATTGGTTTTTGCAGCTTTGATTTTCGTTAAATAGGGGCCGGGAGGCAGTTGTTGGGTTGTGAAAATTTAAATATTCTGCCCGTTTATAGAAAATCAATGGCTTTAAAAGAAGCAGGTTAGCATAAAACGGAAGAAAAGACTGAGGGAAGAATAATCTAGACATAAATCTCTTGGGAGTAAAGAAAGTCTCATGAAAAAAGAAACAGAGACAAAAACCCTGACTTTTTAGAAAACAGCAACTGAACAACTTTGCCCTTAGGTTCAGATTTCTGTTCACTTTAGGACTGTATCCAGATCTGCATTGTGAACTCTCAAAATACTCGTGCTCCTGAAATAGTTTCGTGTGATCCGGGATGTCAGGATTTTTTGAATGATTTTAACAAGCCAAATTTGTCATCCTGGCTAGTAAAGTGTTAAGTAAAGATTATTTGGATATTGCGGCATTTAGGTGGTCAAGGGAAGTAAAATTATGCAAATGGATAGACTCAAAACAGGAAAAGACAGATTATAAAATACTGAGCAGTCTGATAAAGCGTATATAAACAAACAAATAATACTCTGACTGAGTATTATTGTAGGTCCCAGCGCTGAAAAAGTTACTGCGGAGGCTGGATTTATCTATTCATTTGTTTTAGATGAGATCCCTTGATATGTTATCAGACTATTTTGCTCCATTATACTGAGCTATTAAAGATCTATGCAATGATCAGTTTTTTTATGCTCATTCTATGCCATGGTGGACGAGTTGTAATCACTGGTTTTGTCTGTTTCGTTCTTTCTGTCTCTCTGTCACATTTGGTTTGGATCAAACCTGGCAGATTGTGGTCAGCATCTTTGTTATTGATCTCTTTTAAAATTGTTGAAAAGGTCAAGGTGAAACCTTTTAGACCCATGCTAATACATGCTAGTATAAATCTATTCTGGATTGGATTCATAAAAATTAGTTTGCAGTTAAATCTTTCTCTCACCATCTCATGAATATTGAGAAGACAAATTCTCACTGTCTACTGATCTCAGTCATTGTCATGTATTTTTATTCAATTCTGATATCGCCTCATAAATATTCATTATGTAATTCCAACAGGAAATACTGTCGCCTCTTTCAAGACCTCCTTCAATGCTAAAAGAGACCAGTAACAGGCATTTGATTGTGGGAACATCGTTCTGTGACAGATGTTTTAAATCTGGTGCTGTGTTTCCATGAATAAGCCCCACAATCTTGTCTTGGATTTTACCGTACGGTGATAAGTGCACCTGACAGTGTGGGGTGGTTCTGAGGGTCTGATTGGATTGCTGGCTGTGTGGCAGGTGGTGCAGCATCCATCCTACTTGGTAATTGAATGCAGCTATGTCCATTTGTTTCAGCTGCAGCTGATTAATCAATCAGGTAGTGTGATTCTTACAGAGAAACTCACTGCTGGCCACTGGATGCTCACTGACAGACGAACCAGAAAGCTGAGAGTTTGGGCTTCAGTGAGGAAAGTTGAAAAGCTCTTCACATCTTTCATTGAGTCCCAAATGTCCAGTATAGCTATAAAGAAGATGCTGTGCTTGTCTGTGTCATCCCTGAGGCCCCAGCAATACTAAAGTTTCACAGTGCACCCATGATACAAGCATATCATACCATCATGAGACCGTGGGGCTCCATACACTTATATATTTTGTCAGTTCACTACCATAAGGTTCTATCTACCCTCAGACATGTATGAGATAGCAGGCTTTAAAGTTTTGTCACTCGTTCTTGCTGACCTCTTAAAATAAGAAATCCAGACATTTTTGAAGGAAAGAATAATCCTGTTGTGGAAATCTGTTATTGCGAAGAATATAAGACAAGTCTGCAGAGTTTTGTCTTTTGTCTTTATTGCCAAAGACGAAGTCTGAGACTCGCTGACTACGACCAAAGTGTGAAGAGAGATTACATAGGCAAAGAACAGACAGAGTAGGATGGTGTTATCTGTTTATGTTGAGTGCTGCCACGTGCGTCTGTGTTGCAGGACAGGAACAGGGGCGCTTCCAAGGACGGCCTTACAGAAACTGGAACTTTGTGTCAGATGTGAGATGAGGAGGGCCTGAATGTAGGGAGAATTTTGATGTTAGATGTGAGCTGTATGGCTGATGTGTGTGCGTCACTCAGCAATGTGACCATTTGTACGTGGAGATAATTAGTGAGAGTTGTCTAAAAGTTGAAGGGGTGAGTGAGTGAAATTTCAGCATATGTGTAGAATAGTATGTGTAAAGTTGTTTATGTGCTTAACTCATAAAAAATACCAAATAGAACGTTGTAACACGATAATTTGTTGCTTTGAATATCTGGATTTGCATCATGTTTTTCGCCTACTGTTGTTTTGAAGAGAACATCAACGGTGCTAGATCCCTTAACAAGATGGAATAAACTCGGAAAACCCAAAGTATCCAAAGAGCGCCTGCGTGTGTCCACAACGTGACCCAGCAGCGCTTCCACTCTGCTTGTCTTCAGATTAAACATTAAATTACATTCCAACCAAAGGGCTCAAATTGTTAGTTTTCCACTTTAAAATCCCTTTGAATTTTGGCTGGAACTTGATTTTGATATTTGAAATACAACGTCTGTTCAAATGCCATGATTCAAACATGGGATACTCGGAAATAGGAAATTATAACGGACATAAATGAAACAGTATCTTATTATTATTATATCATACAGTACTTGCGGTGCTTTTGGCAATGACACACCACGCTAATAAATAACATAATCTGATATTCACATCATCAAAGGAGTAAGTTGTTCTGCATAATACAGTGCTCAGTCTATGTGACTGTGTATTGACTTCCATCCAGAAAAGTCCTCCCTACCCCCAATTCTCTCACCCCCACCTTTCACAAATCCAAAGTACAGAATAAATTCAAATACCAAACTTTTCAGTCAGTGGCAAACAATGAAATATTTATCAACGCCAACCATTTTCAAAAGCACACAAGTTCAAGGAGATATATCAGAATGAAATATTTTATTTGAAGAAACACATGATTTATTCAGCAAACCAACAAAAGTGGGTTGCAAGATCCAGTACTTGCCCATGAAAAGGCTCAGACTAATACAGCCTGTTGCAACTGTCTGTCCTTAACAAATAATTGTATAGTGACAGGCAGGTGTTTGCTCAATAAGTAATGATTAGAACAGGGAATTCACTGTCCACACGACTCTGAATTCTGCAAGTGAGCAGTGGGGAATCTGACGTGCAGAGCTGTCTGGTTGACCGGTTTTTGCCTTAAAACAAGAGTAAGTTTTATTTATGTATGTTGCTGCTCATGCTGGTTCAAAGACTGTCTGCTATCTTTGTCTCAATTCTCTCCATCCTCTTTTTATGGTTTCCCAGTGCTGAAAGTCTGCTGCAGTCTCCTGTGGTTTGCATGTCTTTGCCCGGGCTCTCTATCTTGCCCGGATCTTTGCAAATGCTACCCCAGAACAGGTGAGGTGGTCTGTGGGGGTTCCCTGACAGAATTCCCTCCTGCAGGTTTCCCCAAGAACACCACCATGCTGACGGTCCAGTTCACCAACATCACCTACATCTCTGAGCAACACCTCGATACCATGCCCCTGCTGGAAGGGCTTCACCTGTACAGCAACAACCTGCAGAATCTTTCCTCTCACCTCCTCAGGGATGTTCCTCGTCTTACCACTATCGACCTCACGGGAAACAAACTGACTCATCTGCCCGCAGATGTCTTCAGCCACATGAAGCTCAATGTCCTGGTGATAAAGGATAACCTGATAGAAAAAGTAGATCCCGAGTGGTTTCCTAATAACAGTAGCGTGACCTGGCTGGATTTATCTGGAAACCGTTTAACCTCAATCCCCGCAGCCCTGCTTCAGAGGCTGCCCCACCTGGAAAATCTGGACTTTTCTGACAACCGCCTGGAGAAAATCTCTGCAAATTCTCTGTCCCAGCTGGCCATGCTCGAGAGGCTCGATCTGAAGGACAACAAGCTCAACACACTGGATGCATCGGTTTTTCAGGATCTCCATAACCTCACGTATCTGTTTCTGTCTCGGAATGGAATGAAGATGCTCCCCCCGAACATTTTCAACGACCTTGATGAGCTCAAACACCTGAGTCTGGATGACAACCAACTAAGTCACATCCCACCGGGTTTGCTGGATCACTTGTCCTCTCTGGAGGAGGAGGGACTGGACTTGGCGACAAACCCCTGGCTGTGTGATGGGAATCTGGAATACCTGTGGCGATGGCTGCAGAAGAACAAGGAGAAAGCCTTCGTGCCAGAGAGCATCACATGTGCTGGACCACAGCCTCTGGCGGGACGCTCAGTGATGTCACTGACAGCGGCCGATCTAAACCTTGAGTCTTAACTACTTCCAGCTTATCAGTTACTGATGTACTGGTAATGAAGCCTTTTCAGCATTGTATCAGCTGAGTAAACTCTCTCTCATGATATAAGTGTAAAACTAAATAAAACGGAAACAAAATAAAACAAAATGCTTTTCTCGCTTCTGAAATTATTCAAGATGAAATGTGTTTTCATCTGGTTTAATCTTCAATATAATTAGAGTAATATTTCAACAATTGTCTTCTATCATTTTTGAGTTACCGTAGCACACATTAATGATTGATGTTACCGTTATTATAACACATGCAATAAATCATTTCCATAAAGATGAATTTATTTAGTCAACGCACAAGAACATTCAACCTCTACAGGCTAAATGTATTTCTAATTTGGTGGGAAATTATTTTTTTTAGTGGAAAATCTGCTTGAAGCTAATCCTACGATTTTGATGATATACTGCAGACAAATTCAAATAAAATTTATTTCCAAAAGTTAAACGTCTGCCCTCGGTTAAGTATCTGTTCTGCAGTTGACTGAGAAAATGTGTTTAATTATGTGGTAAGATATTAAGTAAGTCCGTAAAACATTAATACCACTTGTTTCCTCGGTACAGAAGTTGAGTTTCAAGGTTCTAAATGGATCACAAAACGTCTCTAGGAAAGAACATATTCTTGCGCAAAACAGAAATCAAAAACGAGTCATCTGTGTGGTAACATTGCTGACACAGTCACTCGTAATCATTCACCAGTGGACGAGCTGTTTGTTTGCTTAGTTTCAATGATCTCTTACAACATGTTCTCCTCTCACAAAACGAGGACAGGCAGAGACAGTGTTCTATAAAAGTCCACAAAGACCCCGACTTACAGGTGAGACAAAGCATTTATACCTAACAATTAACAATTTTGTTGCCCTACATGCTTACGTATCTATTCTACTCTTCATTCTTTCCACCTGAGGATGAAGATGAACGCGTGGCTCCTGTTGGCTCTCACTGTGCTCACAGAGTGCCGAAACCTAGAGTCGGGCATTCGATCCTGTCCACATCTGTGTAGTTGCTCCTTTGATACTGAGGTGGTGTGCAGCCAGAGTTCCCTTATGCGTTTCCCTGATGGTTTATCTCCCAGCACCACTCGTCTTTCCATCCAGTCCAGCAACCTCAGCGATATCACATCCAGTCATCTGAGTGTGGTTCCCTTTTTAAGCAGCCTCCAACTTTACCACAACAACCTGCACAGCCTTCCCTCAGATCTACTCAGCAACGTCCCTCATCTACACAGCCTGGATCTCACAGGAAACCAGCTGGTGCGTCTGCCTCCAAATGTCTTCAACCGTTCCTCGCTCCTTAGCCTGGTGCTCAAGACTAATCATATTGAAATGGCAGATGCTGAGTGGTTTCCCAACAACAGCAGCTTGACCTTTCTGGATTTGTCTGGAAACTGTTTAACAGGCGTCTCTGCGGCTCTCTTTCAAAAGCTGCCATATCTGGAGAATCTGGACTTGAGTCATAACAAACTGGAAGAACTGCAAGCTGATGCACTTCAAGGCCTTGATCGTTTGGTTACACTCAACCTGGCGCGTAACAAATTAAGCTCCCTGAAACCCACAACCTTCAGCCACAACTATAAACTAACCCAACTATTCCTGCAAGAGAATCAAATACAGGAGCTGCCAGTGAGCCTCCTTCATGGACTTCAACATGTAGAACTTCTGCTGATCAATCAAAATCAGCTGCAGCATCTCCCCGCCGGCCTGCTGGATCATATGACATCATCCTTCCAGGTGATCTTATCAGGAAACCCCTGGGTGTGTGATCAGAAAATTGAGTATTTATGTAGGTGGCTCAGTGCCCATCCTGGGAATGTCTTCTTCCTGGAGGAGGTGACCTGTGCCAGGCCTGAAGCTCTGGAACATCGACAGTTAATCTCATTAACAGAAACTGAACTTGGTCCAGGCAAAGCAGATTCAAAATGAGCAATGGGGATGCAGCAAGAGGAGACTGAAGTGTATCATGCACCAGCGGCCCTCTTAAAATTTGTGTGAAATTAAAAAATAATCATGAATACTCTGGCGTCCATCAAATTCTTGTTGAATCAGCTTTATATGTTTGTTTGTTTTTGTGTTTTTTTTTTTAAATTAAATTCATTGCACATCATTCAGCCCACTGGGTGGCATTAGATACTTAATAAAATGACCCAAACAGGTTGCAGTTCATTTAAATAGCAACAGTGACCAAAAATGTTATCAATCAATGGTATCAAAAGTTAATCTTAATGTCAGTATTGGCTGATTTCTTAATGTATTTTTCTTAAATAGTAGCATTATTTGGGAGGATTAAGTTGTGGTCAATATGTTAGAGAAGTGACGGACCAACACAAAGCATTCAGTGTAGATTATTTTTCGGTCTGTCTTGCTTGGAGAGAGAGAGAGAGAGAGAGAGGACAATAAGTGCATGTGAGTGTAGGGGGGTCCATCCACACTACAACAGTATCTGCAGACCGTTTAAGGGAGAGCTGAGCCTCAGGCGAGAGCTCCCCCTCACTCTTACTGCAGAGACTGTGTTTACTTCCTGTCAAGGTTCGATACATAGCTCCTATTACGCTGTATTACACTATAAAATGAGGGAAAATGACAAAAAAGCATGTCCCCTTTAATGGAAGACATTAAGATCAGTGTTTGCAGAGAACTGAAGGTGGAAATCCGACCTTCCTTCTATTGACTTAGGTTTGAATTCTTCCTTTGTCACTTGTTGTTGGACGCATCTGAGATTGCAGCATTGTTTCAGTCTTGCCCTTTTGTTTTTAATGATGTTGTGCATGTGGGAGTGCGTGGGCCGTACGTTGGATGAATCTCCGTGCTGAACGCATCTGGATGTGTTTAGATATCTCCCTCTCTTTCTTTAGGTTTCTGTAGGTCCTCAGCAAGCCCGCAGGATCCGGTCCTCGAGCCTTTATCTCAGCGTTCACACAGAGTCATTCATGACTGTTAAAAAATATAAAATACCACTTGCTCTGTTCGTCATAATTCATAATTCTTCATAAAGTCCCCTCAAATAGCAGAATGTTTCACTCTTCTCTCACTCACTCGAGCATACATGCTCCTATCAAATGCACAATTTTGACAAAAAAATGGAGGAAGCGTTCATTTTGTTGCCATCCGTGCCTGTGCACTTATACTGCAGACATAACACCGTCCCTTGCTGCCGTGGCCAACACAGCACGTAGCATAAGTGCCAACCCCATACTGCTTTGTTCAGACCTGCCAAACAAAGCGTCTAGGTTTTTTTCAACATTTCCTGAAGCAGTCTTTTTTCATTTCCATTTCAACCTCTCAGTATTCTTAATCATAGAAAGACAATCCACAAAGAACCTGTGGGAGGAAATTATATAAAAAAGAAAACAAAAAAATCTAAATGATTAAAATGGTATCTAAATGATGACTAAAAAGGTAAACTGGTCTGAACAAATATTTCCAAAAAGAATCCAGAAAAAAGAATACGAACATTCTTCCTCTCTTAATTGTTGTTTGGTTGGTGTTTGCGATTTCTTAAGGTAAGTTAAGTAAGTTTTTATTATGTCAATAGCATTGTTTGTCAGAAACACATCACCTATGTATGCATTTTTTCAAATAATCATCCATCCATTTTTGTAGATTTTTCAGTTTTTTGGCTTTTAAAAATGTTCTATAAACCAGAACTGATGCAACTTTTTTTTATTTTCTATTTTTTTTATTTTCAAAATTCAATCGAAGACAATTCAATGAAAAGTAGCCAATATTAGCCAAGCCAATAGCCAAAATTTTAGACGACAGAGTGCCAGTACTTACTGCTATAAGGCCAGAATGTTGAACCTTCATCTTCTTTTGTGAGCTTCAGGCTGCAATCTTTGTGTGCAGTAATGGAGGCGCAGTACTGATGGAATACACATACGGGATAGATGAAGATGGAGTTTTTCAGTCAAATGAGTATGGGGAAACTGGTCTCTGGCAGTCTGCCTTTGTGTCAGCAAATGATGTCTGGCTGATGCTGAGGTCAAAGAGGTCACTGGCAGAGTTTTTCACACAACTTCAAATCAGTTTGACCTTTCTGGTTTCCTGCTGCATCAGCAGAGACATGATCATGTGTGATAAGTGCTCATTTGCACATAATATAGCACTAATTATTCCATTTTGTCATCAACTGGCAGAGTACAGGAAATTTCAATGTATATTTTTAGTTGATTAAGTTACTGATGTCTGCAACTGTCATAATTACTTATTTCCGACTTTATTTGTTTTGTTTTAGTTGATATTTTTCTTTCTGTGTATCAGTAGGGCATGGATTCTGTCTGTCTAATCTATTTGTCTGACGTTATACAGTATATGCCATCTCTGAGCTCCCTCTAGTTCGCCCCTATAGTTTTGTTTTGTGGCACAAGCCTTCCATGTCCGATATTTGTTTACATATTAATTGCAATCTGTTTTGATTCCTTTTTTTCTATCGACTTTGTTACTTTTGTGTGGCACTCATTAATATATTCATTTTTATTGGCTTTTACCTAAGACACACTTTGGTTTTTTCTTTGCATTATTATTTACTTGGAATCCATGCGTGTCTTTGCGTGTGTGAGTGAGGGAGACTGTGTTTTACAATATCTTAAAATGTAAGACTGTTATTCAGAATGTAGTTCCCAAATCCCCAATATACTTGTACAATTTTCACACATTTGGATGAGAAACCTTGTATTGTCTAATTTAATCATTACACACCAAAATATTGATTGAATATATTCATCCCAAAATCACCACAATTTCACAATCAGTGTTTTTTCTCCTATTTGTGAAAAACCTTGTGTGTTCCAATTTTGGGATACATACACTGAATTACAAGTAATTCAGTATATTTACATAAAAAAGAATAAAAAAAATATTTAAAAAAATAAAAATGAACTGGTTTAATAAAGTTTAAGCTTTAATTTTTAAATGACTCCTCATCTGTAAAATCCAATTTTTCATCAGCCATATCCAAAAATCTATAATTGAACAAAATGAGCACCACTGCGGGACTGCAGGTTGAAGCTAAGAATAAGGGCTGAAGTGCGATTAATCATGAGGTAATAAAATCCCAAGACAAAGTTTTCAATTTAATAAGGCAAACATCCATCAAGAGAAACATCTGTTTTATCTGCACTGCAGCCGTGGATGTTCTGCCCTTCACCTTGACTTTTGGCTTGTCGTGCTTTTATTTTGTACGTCTTAAAGAGGTTGTTACGCTCATTAAAATCTCACCTAAAGCAGGGTGAAAAGAGTCACGCTGTGGCTGCTTCAGCACCTTTAGACCATGCAAACAATTACAACAGCAAAACACTCCAGGAGCAGTAGTCCTCATCCAACAAAGCTGTGTCTCTTTCCACATGCTCATAAATCATTCCTTTACTCCACAACATAAACATTGGGAAAGGAACGTGCTGTTGCTTGTGTGCATTATCTCATTATGGGCAAAGAGGACCCAGGCCGTATCCCCTACTGAATGATTGGTTGTTGTAAATGGCCTCCTACTCTCCCCGGGGAAATGGGCTATTAGGAGGCTCTTCTGAGGTGGACGCTGTGTTCAACACCCGGCCACAAACCGCAGCTGTTTTAGTGCAGGAATAAAGGTTTTAATGGAGGTTCATATTTATACCCCAGACATACAGAGGACATACATGAAGTACCAGCAGATCACATTCACATTCTTAGATATAAAACACGCTATCTGTTCATGGATGAAAGAGGAAAACATAGAGACTATGTGTGTGTACAAAAGCTTTGAATGTGAGTGAGGGATCAACATATGATATTATTATCAGTATCTTTGAAACTGGAAAATTTCATATATTGACATTGTACGGATGCCAAGCACGAGCATTTTTGCAATTATTTTTTTTAATGTTGTTATCTCAAGATCAGACGTTGATTATTTGGTTATCTCAAGATAACAAAGCTTGGTTGCTTGTGATGACGGGTTTATCTTGAGATGAATTAACTTGTGATCTTGAAATAAGGGCATTTAAAGAATTATTCCAAGGACATCCATTCTCAGCTTCAGTAGCACTGTGCTTATCTTTCCTGTGAAATGAAAATCTATGGAAGATTTAGAGCGATAGCACCACAACAGCCCTCCCTATTACTCAAACTATCCAAAGCCTGACGCCATCCTTCTTAATATATTCAATATTTAGTGCCTGTCTGTGTTTCTTAATGTCTCTCTGTAGAGTAATAATTATTATTATCATTAGTAGTAGTAGTAGTAGTAGTAGTTGTAGTAGTAGTACACATAAAGATGCAAGTTCTTGTTCATGGCTTTGTGCATTCACCACACGTTTCTGCATAGATGCACAGGCGTCACGTCTCAGTTTGTCCATTAACTCAGCCACACAAAGCAGAAAATCTTCCTCTATTAGTTAACCCGCAACGAATCAAACCAGACCATCCTCTCTGTGAGATCTCCCTCTCAGAGCCTCCTAACGAACCCGGTCACTGACTCCTCCCAGTCTTCCACCATTCACACCCCCACATCCACTCTCTTTAATGACTATGTAAATATTCCACCGCAGTGCTGCGCCATCATATTCCTCCTAGCTTTGATCTCTAAAGGTTTCTGGCTATTAAATATCTGTATTTGTTGAATTGGAGTCACGTGCCTTCACCGCCTGGTGAAAATCAATGCTCCTGTCACCGCTGTTGTTTTTGTCTCCAAGTCTTATATTTTTCTTCCCAGAGATGGCAGATTGATTTCCACATTGCCGTCCATCTGCAATCACCCACACTGACGTACACACAGGGCGAAGGAGTTTAATTACTGTTTTACACAGGCAAGGAATTGCATTCCATCACCGTTTGACGTCTAAATCTCCTCAGTGACTCTTCACATCCTTGGCCATAAGTTTTTGCGTCTGCTGCCTGACGATGTTAAGTCCGTTCATATCGGGCCCATATGGATTATCAGCCTGCTTCATCGAGCTCCATGTATGTTGACAGGTTTTACGCAGTTCATGTAACATATCCGTCATCTGTTGCTGGCACGGTCGGTGTGGAGACACCCAGGGGTGACAGATGCTTGTTGTTAAAAGCCCAGGATGAAAACTCAAGGCCATGGCTACCGAGTCAAGATCATGTGTCAACGATGGGCGCCGAGAGAATGAATGTCAGGCCAAATGTTTCTGAGGGGATGAAGAGTCTTAGAAACAGCTGCTATGAGGGGAGGCATTCTTTTAGCAACCACGCTCTCCCGTCTGTCTCACTCTTATGTGTTGTGGTGTATTATTTAAAGTTTGTTCATTGCAGAGATTTTAAAACAGACCCCTTTACAATGATTACAACCTGTCAGAAATCAACATGCAAGCCAGTTTTGTGTAATTGTTCTTAAGTAAGAGTAAGCTTTAATTCCTTTAAATCACCAAAATGTATTGAAGTGATTATACTTAAATTGTATAAATTCAAATCAATTTTCACTTGCATCTCCCTAAAGGATTTTCCATGACTACTCCTTCCCACAATGGAGGGGGAAAAAAATCAGAAAACCAACACAGATGTGGCAAATTATCCATTATGGCTGAGGTTACATTTTGATTGTTTATTGTTTTATGTCTCTGAGCACATTGTTTTCAACAGCGTCCCTGGTCCTCCAACCACCATTGATTGGCCTTCCTAACATTATCACATTGATTTGTTTGGGTATGTCAATGAGTGACATCATCTCTCTGCCACAGCTGCATTTCAAGCAGCATTAGCGGGGTTATTGTTCACCAACCTGCTATTATCGAGACGCAGACAAAGAATTACAGAACAGGCATCGAAAAAAACATTTAAATGTTGTATTAGAACAAGCCTGTTAGTATTCACAAATGTCTCATCAAGAGTAAAATGCACTCCACAAACTCCACTGTTGACCGTAAATGTCCCTTTTTAACAAGCGAAGCCTTCAGGATATGACCGGAGACTTTGATTTTAATATTGAATCACCACTTTTACTTTAATGGCAGCAATCAATTCCCTCGGTGTGGTTGTAAGATGGATACGAGCATTTGTAAATAAAATTTCACTCGGACGTTTGCAGCCTTGGCATAAGCTCAGGGCTGCACATTACAATTATGCCACGCTGTCACACTGTAACATATGGAAAATATATGTTTGTGTAATCCAGTGGCAGAGACAAACACAGAGTCCCAGAGGAGGTGAAGCCATCACTTATTATTGTTTTTATGGCCTGCTGACCCACGTTAATTGTTATCATTGTACAAAAACCACTACAGGACAAGGATGTTCCACTCCATAAAGTACCATTGTCTCAGAATGAGATAATCAGAGGTGGCAAGAGCATCAGCAGGCTGGACGGACCTAACGCTGAGCTTTTGGCCTACCAGGGCCCATTTCCTTAATTAGACGTCTGTACATTTATCAAGTGAGGTGACACAGGTTTGCGAGAACATGGCTGAGGAGGAGACCATCAGCAAAGGGCTTGAACTGAGTGACTGAGAGAGTGGGAAGAGTAACTTGTGCTGGGCGCTATAAAGCACAGCAGTTCAGCCTGTAGCTCATTATTATGGAGGCATTACACAGGAGAGCTGTTTCTTTCTTTGATGTGTTGCTGTTTATAACCTTTAGTTTATTTGCTAGAAAAGTCAGGCGGTGGATGGATGGATTTTTAAACAAACAGCTACATTTGCGCTACTAGTTTTGGCTTTTTATTTGCCATACAAAGCTGAATTGTAAAATAAATGTTCACTAGACAGCTCGATAAAGACTTTTCTAATAAGCTTCACATTTTTCTATTTCAAGAACATCTAGAGCTGCTGTGATTCCAGGAAATTCTAGAAAAAGTCTACCAGGAGAATGAAAGTAAATTCTTGAAGGGGAAATATTTAAACACATTTTCTGAAGCATCCCTTCACACTTTCTTGTACTTTTTTGGCCTTCTTTGTACATGCTGTATTAATAATGCATCTCTAAGGCTTTGTTTGGGTTCTACAGATTTACGATAACTATCAAAGACATCAATGAAATAGCGAAAAAGGTTCTATCCCACAATGTTGATTCGTTTTAAACAATGTAGCAATCACTACATGCAGAGCTACACCAAAATGTATCGGGCCATCTGCTCCAACTTTCTACCAAGTTTCATCTAAATAAGTTCACAACTTCATCAACAAGCTAACGTGGCTTTTCATTGGCGATAATAACTCAACGCCTAAAATAAACATTTCCACTGACACATAAGTCATAAAAACGGCAGAGTACTGAGTAACATCAGAGATACATGAGGAGACAGAATAATGTTTTACATATTCATATATTTGACTAATGAGTGTTTGCTTAATTTACACTGTGTCAATCTGAAAGACAGAAACTAAAACACATTATGAAATGTAAATAAAATAATTTTATTGTTAGAATAGGTTTTCCAGACCTGTTTGAAGATGTTCAACTATCGTCCGAGACTTCAACCGCAGCCCGAACCTGTGAGCAATTGCAATACTTTGACACTTTAAATGGTGCTTCTTGAATATTGTGAATCATATTAACGAATGTCATTAAAGTCCACGCCGCATTGTACGATTACGCCAAACTTAATATGCTGCACGTTTCAATTAGTTGGCAAGTGCAAAAAATGAATAGGACAAACATATTTAGAAGCAATCTGTGTCACACGATAGCTTTCCTCCACGACAATTTAACGAAACCACAATCCTATAACGAGAGACAATATAATTCAGATCAAATCCAAGCTAATAAAATCAGCTCATAAAGTGTTTATTGCTTTACTGCTAATGCAGAGGATGTGCTATAACGCTCCGGTCGTTCTAACAACAGCAGAGGACTTTTAGAGAAGACGTATGCCTCCAAGCCTCCACGCCTCTCAAGCACCGCATATTACAACAACACCTCCAGAAGACATTCAAAAAAAAATATTCCACCACCACCCGGCCTCCAGTTCACATAAACGACACCATAAAACCGCCAGTCTGAAGACGCAGCGACTAAATGCAGTGTCAGATTCCAGAGGGTATGGCGGAGGCCTTCTCTTCAGTCCTTTCAATTGTGGTTGCGCCTTAATAAATCAACTTGATATGTATAACACTTTGCTGGAAAGTGCTAGATTAAAAAGCCTTATTATGTTTATTGAAGTCACATATATATATATAGTTGTCCTTACGGGTTAATATTGCACTCAGAGGATGTCAAAACACAAAGAGTTATTTTTATTAATTAAACAATGAAATATAACTGTTTGTCCTTAACGGTGGCAGAGTACCACTTGATTAAATAACATTTGCCAGGCTTGTTCTCTTTAGTTAGTGTCAGGTGAGTTACATAATGGGAAAGTATAACTGTGTCGTGATGTCTTCCCAGCCATCTGTCTGGTGTTTCAACCAAATTTTAAGGGGACAAACATTTGCTGAGGAACAATGCAGTCTGAATTATGTGTTATACAGGTCGGTGCCTATAGAAATATATACATTTATAATAACATTTTTACAGTTGACAGCTCAGGCACCACTGTGAACAGCAGTGAAGTAGAAAAGTATTACGTGCCCTTTTTTTGCACATTCAAGCATTGAGATATTTTCAAAAACTGAACAGCGACTTAAAATAAGAACACAGAAATTTGCTCTTTCCACCATCTGACAGCCATTGTGGAGTGTCAAACCGCAATCTGACATGCAAATTCAAGAATCACACAGCGAAAACAAGTCATTCAACGGCAGTACCTACTGTATAACATACATCAATCTTTAACGTCATGCAATCACCCGTAATTGGATCAAAAATACAGTAAGCCGACATTGGAGACCAAAATCAGAGTGTAGCGAGCACGATGCTGTTTGTGCACTGTTCCAACGTCCTCATGCGGCAGCTTTTCCATCTCTTACTCGACACACTTTTCCTTCTATCGAAAAGAAACTGGCACGCCGTTTCACTGGCAAATCAGTTTTGACTCACTACAGTATTTTGCATGCTTGGAGCAGCAGTACAGTTACATATTTGTTACCCATTTTCCCAGCAAAGTAACATGGGCAATGTACCGGTGAAGGGTAGAGAGCTAGAGTTCATTTTCTACTTTGTTCAAATGTGAGATAAAACTATATATTTGTTTTGAGTGTGTACTCCAAAACTTTAGTCACATCCAGCTGCAAGCCCATGCACTTGAATAAATATACTGACAGTGCATAAATTGTTGGGTTTTCCTAATAATTCTTCAGCTTCCATAAATTTTCCGTAAATGTTCCACCAGCTATTTCTGGGTCCTTGTTCTTAGAAGCACAGGGGAGAGGCGTGATGGTTTTGCGCAAACAACATCCTGCAAAAAAAAGAAAAAAAATGATAGCAAAGAAGAGGAGGAAGTGATATGAAAAAGATCCAAAAATAATTTGAAATAATGGCTGCTGAGAGGTTGAGCGCACCATTCCATTATGCTCTTTTTGAAAAGATCATATTTAATCTATGTAATTATTGTCTTACAATCTTATGCAGCTCTCTGACTCAATCATTCCCCACTGAAAAAAGGAAAACTTCACCTAATAACACCCTGGAACATGTTTTTCTCTCCTCCTCAATGTGACATCGGGGAGATTATGGTTGCTCTCCTGCAGATGAAAATATCTCTCTAACAGAGACGGCGCGGGGAGAGGGAGACTAAGTACTGTGGGTTAATAGGGGGTAGGTGATGCCTTACCATTATGCATCCACATTCTTATTCAAATGAATGCATCAGACAATATTTTGGTGAATACGCACCAATTACAGCATCGCCTTTTGTACTGTTTAAAGGTATTGAAGTTTTGTCTGTTTAGCCTTCCTTTCTCTTCTTTTCCCTTACCATTTTTGGGTGCTGGACTATAAGAATTATCAAAGCCTACAACCTGACTCATAATACTGTATTTTATTGCAGATATAACAGAGACTTCCATCAATCTATTTTTCATTCATCCAGATATTTCCCATATTTCCAGTGATGTATGTCTAATTCCCTAAACATGCCATGCATATCAAACAGTAAATAAATAGATAAATAAAAAGGTATTTTTGGGTAACTCAACCAAATCGTTGCAGTCTTGGAGATCCAAACTTGTGTTTTTTTTCTGTGGTATTTTTTTATATATGTTTCTATGTATCTATATGTGTACAGTATCTTGTGACTTTGTATTCTTAAGGTTTGCTTCTGAAATATCCAAAGAAATCTGAAGAGAGTCTAAGTGACTGGGCCGCTCTACACTGAGTTAAGTACAAAGAGAGGAGCTGTTAAAATGACATTCTCCAAAAGCTCTGACGTACTTCCAGGGGAAAATGATCTTTTATTCATCTCAAACTTGTATTTGTCTACACCATTTGTACACAGACAATCTTATTTTTAGACAAGAGACCTTGAAGATACCTATTCTAAAGGCTGAGAGAGGGGGGGAAATGGAGGGGGGGCTCTCTCTGCGTGCTGCTGCTGCTGCCATTAAAACGGTTGGGGTAACTCAATACCACCATGCCTGTACGTCACAAGAAAACAATCACAGCTATGAGTCAGTTGGCCGGGACATGTGTTTGCGCTGATCTTTCTGAGTATATCTAAACGATGAAATCATAGGCCATTCTGCTCCATAGTAAAATTTGAGCGTGCGCTACAAGGGCTTCATGTCATATTTTTATTTATGCTATCCCGCAGGCATGATCCATAATTTCAATCAGCAGTAACATATTGAGTGCAAGCATAGCAATATGATAATGTAATAAATTGTTATATTGTACTGATTTTTGGAATGAATTAAGTATGGAATCAAACGTTAGCTCGACATAAACATATGTTAACCTCCATCAGAATACAGTATCAGTTGGTAAAGGTGTGTACATTTCTTTCCATCATGTGCCTTAAGAGCGTGTAATCCTTTTGATGTTTGGAAATAATACAGGAATAACTTTAACTGCACCAACTATATTACTTTATCTCTGAAACTGTTGGAACAATTATCACACCAACACACGATGCCAAGGTTTAAACTGAGCATTTGGTGCATTTTTGGTGCAATTTGATTTGATGACAAAACAGTTTGATACCTGGAAATTCTTTCAAAAAATGTGACGATTTTTACAGTCATAATAAACACAATTTGGTTGAATTGCTCACAAATAGTGCTGTTTTGTTTTTTTTTAACACCCACTACATGGAAGAGATGGCCAACCCGTGGGTGTAAAAACTGGTGATTAGCCAAAAGATCACTTTAGGTCACTGCAGAGTAGATCACATGGCTGACGGGATATGGTGAGTCTATGTGTGTACGTGTGTGCAGTCATTTATGTGCACTTGTTGGTAGGCGGTAGAGAGGAGGGGGATGTTTGTATATGCCAGTATGTGTGCTTGTAAATCTAAATTTGAATGTGAAAGCGCATGTGTATTTGCATGTGCATCTACCGGAGGAACATTGTTCGGTTACACAATGCACGTCTTTGACATTGCAGCTCCACCTGTCAGTTTGTCTACAGCCTTTCTCCCAGGCTTTGACATGTGTGAATCTGCTGCTGGCCAGTAGAGATAGCAGACTCCTGTGTGTGGGTGGACAGCTTGAAGCTTCCTGCCTGACCCCCTTCATGATCCTTCTGCTGCCTATAGCTTACAGTCAACTTCAATGAGACAAGACAAGCAGGTATTATTCACGTTGACATGATGTTGAAACAAGGCAGCATGTGGCTCAGTAAATACTGTAACGATGATCACACGGTATCGGTCCTGACTTTTCAGACAAAATGTTCTCAGGTCAGAGCCTGCTCAGTGTCGAGTGTCGCCTCGGTCGTTCGGTCCGAGCAGGTCACAAGATGCCACCCGAACCCGTGTTTGATATTTCAAGTATGTTTGAAATGATCTGAGTTAAAACTGGGTAGCTCCTCTAAAAAGATCTCTAAGACTGCAATGAGTAATAGCCCATGAGAGCATGAGAGGAGGCAGAAGTGACAAAAACAAAAACATCATCTTCTGCACAGTTTAGTTACACACACTATCTGAAACCTCCTGCTAGTTTGTATCCACAACAGCAACATAGTTGTGTGTAGCTTCCTGTTTTTACCCTCTCGCATTAGTTTTCATGAATTCATCTCATCCCGGAGAACTACAGTGAAGGCGTTGCTCATGAATATTCAACGGTGTTGTTTTAGTCTGAGGTCTGTGTGAAAGAAGACACATGAACCATCGTACTAGTTTGAGTAAAGAAGTGAAGAAAAAACACAAATAATGACAGTTAATACATTTATAGGGCTCGATTTATGGCACTGCTTAGGGGAAGGGTTATGAAGTCTGAATTTACAACTACACAATGACATTCCTCCTCACAACAGACATATCTTATCATTTGTGCACCTTTTTGGTTTTTGCATCATTATGTATTATCAATTAGATATAACATTTCAGGAAAGATTGCTGTTTAATTTATGTAGTTCACAGATAAGTGTACGTTAAAAAATAAAAAAACAAGAACATCTGTATTTTCAAGTAAAAAAAGCTGATCTATACTGAGAGCACAAACCAACAATTCATTTATTGACAAACTACACAAGCAAAGCCACTTTCTTTAGAATTAAAGTTTCCAAATTAGTAACATGACAAACTGACATTTATAACTTGGACCCAAGTTATCAGTGCTGAGGACAAATGAGTCCATCACCCACCCAAACCACAACCCTCTACCACTGCAGTATTTCAGTGGATTTTATTGGACCTGCTCCTATTACTGCATTTATATCAGGAAAATATATGACCCTCACTTTTGATGGCCAATTTCATAACATTCCAGGTTATAACGGGTCAAATGCATACCCTCTGTTTCATTCAAATCAAAGCAGTGACATTTGAGTTTTGTAATCAGTTTTTGATTATGGATGCCCTTTAGTGCAGTGAAATCTTGAAGACATGCTTGGGTAGTGTAGCAACTTTCCACTCGCTCAGACATGTGAAATTGACACATTTCACACTGTGAATGCTTGGCCTTTAAACGTGGCACCCTATTAACCTGATCAGAATAGAAAAGTTTAAATACCAGAACACAGTGTGGAAATCATCAAGTTTCATCACAATGTAATGCATTAAGACATCATCATCATCGATAATTAGTTTAAATTATATTTTGACCGGAGCTCCTCGCTGCTCAGATTCACCAGTCGAGTATCTGCATTCAAGTTGTTTGGCTCTACACCCACTAATGTGTAATGATTTGTGGCGATCATTCCTTTGTAACCTCCAGAGCGTAACTCCTACTCCCTTTCTCTCACAATCCTAACTTGGTAGTCAGTTTATTCCTCTCAGCCTTCAGGGAGAAGCAGGGCGATGACGGCTACTGTAAAATTTAAGACCATTATAGGAACATGTCCTGCAGCCAAGGAAGCGTCTTCAGCAGCCATGCTTTGTCAGTTTGCTGATCTTATCTGGGACTGCAACACGCGGACTCACTCGGCCACTGCTATCAACGTTTCTGCACAGCACGGTGGAGGTGTTAGGAGTACATATTATTACAGGGGTTTATAACAGACCTAACAACTCTGACATGTTGCTGTTTAAAGGCTACGTGCATCCCTAAAAGAAAGCATATATTTTTAACTGAACGGGTCAGACAGTTCAATTCTGATAGAAGACAGATCTTCTGTATTTTTAAATTGAAAATATGCAAAGTCTCAAAAGAAATAAATACACAATATTATTACTAATATTAAATGTTTACACTAAGTTGACATACCCCACACTGGTCATGGTGATCACAGCCCACCAGAAGGACTGTGGGATGCTTGTGAAAAGGTATCTGGGTGGCTTTGTTCCATGGTGAAGCTGAGTTGCCAGCTGATAAAGTATAACAATTCAGCCTAACACAACAGCACTAATACTTTGCTTAAAGTTTGTATCAGAGCCTATGTGATAAAGCATATTTATATCACTATGTTCTTCTTATTATAATTGTAAGTCGTTCATTCCATGTGCAGTTAGCCTGTTCAATTCTTAGACATTTTCAACTGTAGTTTTTACATTTTATGCACTGTTTTTTGCACTGTCGATGTTATTTGTGGATTGCCAGTATATTTTGTATTTTATGCATCTTCTAGATCACCTGCAGAAACCTGTATTTATGATGTGCTGTATTTTATGAAGGATTTTAACGAACTGGCAGGTGGATTAAATACAATTTTCCAACCTTGGTGGACAGTAAAGATGTATTTTGTTTGATTACCTCTGTAGCTGTTATTACCGTGTGTCATTTTTCTGTTTGATTGATGTATAACTTCCTGCAATACTCAAAAAATTTCTACAACCATTTTGGTGAAACTTGATGGAAAACCCCTTTCATTTTGGTGCAATGATCCAGCACCAACATTTATTTACACTGGGCGAGCATTTTCCATCTCTTTGTTCTCAAAAGTAATACACCAATCATGATGTAAAAAATCTGGCATATTACTATTCCAAATTAATGTACATTAAAAAATACATAATGATTCTCGTGTCAAATAATACAGTTGATTCCTGTTATTATTATAGTCGTTTGTTTTGTCTAGGTTTCCCTTGGGGATGCATGCACTGTAATGAGTGTGCCTTTCCAGTTACAAATGTTTGTCTGTGCCTGTGTACATATAAAACAATTTAACGCTGTACTATACAACAACACAACTAAAACTGGACATTTTAAGCTTCACAGATTAAGGGCACAGTGCAGGGCTGTTGTATTGGATTGAATCTGATTGAACGGGCGTACTTGATAAACTGGTAACTTTGTGCCTTTGTATAATGCTTGTGGTGCTCCATAGACATTTTATATGGATGTTACAGAATTTACGGCATGTTTGGCTCTTATAGTTGTGAGGACAATATGATCTGATGACTGCAGTTTTAATCCCCACATATTGCAGGAGCTGTGTAAAAGCATTCGTAGTGATATATGCAGAGGAAAGGGCTACAGTGCGACCTAAAGTATGAGTGTGAGGATTGGGGAAGGTGGTGTTACATAAGGAGCCTACATGGGGGAATCACTGCAGAACTTCTCAGCCTACAGAGACTAACTGCGCAAAGGCAGAGCTCATCAAGTCAATATCTCACTGTACAATTGGACAGGCGCAATTCTTCAAAATGCATTAAAGGCCCTTGGAGACCCTCTCTGCTGACCTATTATTTCTAAGAGGTTATTTACAAACTTCTCACCAGTCATCCTTATCATTATTAACTCTACACTGCACAGCCTAAGTTTAAACATATCTTCCATGAATAATTCATTTTTTCCCCTCCTTTACATTATCTTGGTTCTTCTGTGCTATGAGATTAAATATTCAGTGGCCTGCTGTGCTCTCAAAGCTTGTGTCCATGCTCGGGGTCTGGACTCCTGCCGCACCCCTGGGGTCCTTCAGTAAGGGCAGGTGGATGTCGCTGTGGCACAGGTGCATTGCGCGCTCCCAGACTACGGCGCCACCAACGGGTTTATGGGATTCCGGTGCCGCCTTCAGCTCGCCGTCGCCGGAGCGCAGAGCCATCAGTTCAATCTCATGCTTAGCCGCGGTCTCCAGCACCTGTTGTTTGTTGTAAAACAGGACAAAATTGTTGATGATGGGGTGTATAGGCAGCGCTATGGCGATCACTCCGCATAGGAAGCTGATTGCTGCATTGCACCGACCCAAAGTGGTCTTGGGGTAAACGTCTCCATAACCCACGGTGGTCATGGTGATCACAGCCCACCAGAAGGACTGTGGGATGCTTGTGAACAAGGTCTCCGGGTGGCTCTGCTCCATGGTGTAGCCCAGCGCAGAGAACAGGAAGACTCCCACGCCCATATACATGAGCAGAAGCCCGAGCTCCTTGAAGCTGCTCTTCAGGGCAGATGTGAGGGTCTGGAGACCGGAGGAATGGCGTGCCAGTTTGAAAATGCGCGCAATGCGCATTATGCGTAAAGCCTGCACAGCCTGCTGCACGTTAGCCAGCTCCATCATTCCTGCACCAAAAGAGGTCAAAATCAGCACCACGAAGAAAGGCATGATGGCCATGAAGTCGATGATGTTCATGAAAGCCAAGACAAATTTCATTTTATTCGGGGACGATATCAGGCGCAAGATATATTCAATAGTGAACCACCCGATGCACATTGTCTCGATGACCTCCAAAGTCGGGTGTTCCACGAGGTTACCTTCTTCATCCTCCACTTGCAAGTCGGGGATGGTTCCAACACACATCACCACGGAGGAGACGAGGATGAAGATGAAAGAAACTATTGCGATGATGTGCGCAGGTACGGAGGACTCCGGCTTCTCCATCAGTCTCCACAGGCACATCTGGAAACGCTGCCAGCCCCTGGCCGAAGGATCGCCTTCTCGATCCACCAGGATAGTTTTCACTTTCTCGGCAATTTCTGCAAGTTCATCCTCTACCTCCTTCAGGTGGCATTTACAGCAGTCGTCAAGATAATCGGAGCTGATTTTCCAGAACTCCATCTCCTTCATGAAACAAATTGGACAGATGCCTCGTTTCATGTGGATCTCGCCGTAGTAGTACAGCTCTATTATACACTTAAACGCGTCGGGATCCCTGTCAAAATAAAACTCTCCGGTGTCGGGGTCATAATCGTCGCAAAGTAACGATACATCTTTCGAATTCCCGTTTGGATAGTTCACCAATTCCGCCAAGCGGGTGTCCGGGTAGCGGTTCAGCACGTCCCCGTACAACACCTGTTTCACCCCGCCGATGTTCACAACAATCTCCGTCTCCTCGCTCGCTTCGGATCCGTTACAGTCAGCATACCGAGTCCTGTGGATCCCCCACATTGTGCTGACTAAAGTCCGCCACTACAAACAGCCTGACTGATCGTGGTTTCCTCTTAACACTTTACTGCTGAGTAGTTTTAGAGTTGGCGCAAGTGGCCAGGAGCTTTGGTGCCGTGCGTAAAACTTCCCAGATGTCTTGTCTCCTGTTGTTTGGGTTGAGTAGATTTGCTCAGACGTAACCGCAGTGCGAGGACTTCTCAGCTCTGGACGGACGCGTTTAGCAGTGAACAGTGCGCCTGTGCGCGCTGAGAAAGTTGCCGTTGAAGTGCGCGTAATGTCAATTCCACCAGAATGAAACCGATAGACTTCTGGTCTTAACTTTCAAAATAAAACTCGTATAGCCATTTGTTTGGGGAAAATAATGGGTACTGACCAACGGGAAAACCACACAAGTGTTCCATTATCTCCATCCTAATCAACAATGTCTATCTATAGATACAGCTACCTCTTCCTCTCCTCAGAAGCAGAGTTGACCACATTGTTTACATGGTAGAGAATTTCATGTCTTTACTTTGTCATGGAACCTGTAACCACAGATACCCACAGGTAAATATACATAAGGTGATAATGACCAGGGGCTAACAGACAGACAGCAACAGTAAGAACAAAGATGAACATGTCAATGTCAGGAATCTTCTACCTCTCTGACCTCAAACCTGCCATTGAAACCTAATGCCCTTTGATTGCACTTGACCGCCAAGATATTTGTAATATCTTGTAATATTCCTGTGATATTCCTGTGCAATCACTTGCAATCACGTCCAATAAAAAGCATTCCTGTGATTTCACTTCACTTCCAAGATATTACAAATATCTTGCTTATTACAAATATCTTGCTTTTCAAAAATCAATATCCACGGTCAGGGTCAATACGAACAAACAGGCCAATTTTCTATCGTTTATATAGTATACCCAGCTTTTATTTTCTAAAGCAAATTTATTGTTTCCCGTCTGAGCTGTGTGCGTGTCCGTGTTTGATACAGGCGCAGCGTGGTGGGCGCAGCAGATCATAAATCACCGAGTGTGATGAATTGTGTAGTAGGAGAATTGGGAACGACAAACACCCCGCTGGGTTTTCAAAAGAGCCACAAAAGCCACAGTATATCAAAGATATTCCATGACCTGCCATTCATTCATTCAGCCCAGACTATTCATGTTAGAAGCATATCGATGTAGTCGACTACACTCAGTCAGTGACTTTGACTGTAGCTGATAATGACTTAGATTTAAGATTATATACTATTTACACTGAAGAAATTTCGTTATAAGAAATATTATATGACTCTTGGAATATTATATTTATGAAATGAAGTATGATTATTCTTTGGACAGGTGAATCGATGTGGGCTGAACTTACTGTACCTTATTGTTTGTCTCCACCTAGTGGTCATGGCCTCTCATCACAATAGAATGAAGAAGCCGTTTAGGATCAAATCCATCCATAGAAGTTTAATCTCTAGTCCTAAAATTTGAGAGTGGAGTTCTGAGCACGACATAATATATTATACCAATATTTATGCCAGCATAATAATATGCGATTTACAACTGTTGATGTCTCAGCATTTATTTATTAAACGTGTATTTATTGCATTACAGAACATTGTAAAATTTGATGAAAACACTTATATCAGCAAGACTATAAAATTGTCGCTTTAGTTTGAGGAGTCCAGTGTTCTAAAGTCCAACTAAACTCACAAGTCAGGTGTGTCAATGTCATCTAATGTCAACCAGAAGTCGAAGTCATACAACACTGCTAATTGTTTTATTTTCTGTGTGTGTGCGAACCGAACCGAAGATAAAAGGTGAAAACAATCTTATAATGTTAGTCGCAAATTACGCTTTGTAGCTTTGTTCACCTATATTTCTACTTTGAACAACGTATAGTACTTTCACGATGGACTGTGTCAAGTGTGATTCCAAATATTGTGAAGACTGTTTTACAGTGTAATGTTGCCTCTTTCCTGTTCTCGGCTAGACCAGAACACTGCGTGGAGCATATAATGCAATACAGTGCAATATTGTACTATATGCACAATTGCTGGCATTTTTTTTTATTTTCGTCATATTTTGGACATTATGAAAGTTATTTCCCACGTTCATTGATTATTACTGATTATTTCTTAAATATGTAACATTTGTTATTATAAAATACAATGCTACACAATACAGCAAAGTGAAACGAAGTTTGCACACAACGAACAAACAATTCAAATAAACACACACAGACACACAATCTTAGTTATATGTAAGACATTTGCTGTACATATTTATACGATATCAATCTTTATAATAATTTGTCTGCAATAAAAATAATGTTGATATACGGGAATGGTATTATTTAATTCTCAGAGAATTGAAATGATTGCTTTTCTGAAAAGAGAGCTTGTGCCCCTGTGAACAGTTTACTGTGCCTGATAGCATAAGTTTTTTTAGTGATTATTCCACATAGCTGCCACCAAAACGCGCTGTGACGTAATATACGGTTGCTGCCTTTATGACCTCCTCGGGAATCGTTTCCATCATCAAACACTTTATCGCGCATGGTTCCTCCTGGTCTACTTTTATCTTTACTGTTGTTTTTTTTGTTTAAACTAATAACTCTTCCGACAAATCATACACAAATACGACTTTCGTGGTCTAAACACAACTTGTGTAGGCTTTTTCGGCCATAAACATGTTCATCCCGACAGCCGTGAAGGCAGCATCACATCCTTCCATCGTTTCTTCCGGTCTTACCGGGCGCCACTAAACTACACGGCGCGCTCTGATTGGTGGAGCGGCAACGTCATCCCTAGCGAACCAATCGGCGTGGGCCACGGTGAGATTTTCAGACGAGTTTTGTGAGTGGCGCAGCTGCAGCAGCCACTGTGTGTTGCTAGTTGATGAGACGTGCAGAGAGCTGTTCAAACATGAGAGCACTTTTACTTGGTGAGTAACCACAACAATATATCTTTGTGATACACAGCCTTAGCCATTTTGTTATTTGCTGTTGTTTTTAACTGCGTTTTGCATTTTTGGTCAGTTAGAACGGCTAAATGAAGCTAGAAATCGTAGTGTGAAGGCCTCCGTTATCGTCAGTTATATCAATGAATTAAAAAAAACCCTAACTTGTTTTGCTTTACAATATTATTTATACTTATTAGTCTTTTGGTGACTCCGCCTTGGCTGTTTTATTGAACATATATTCGCAGATGTGGTTCATATTCGTATGAACCTGTACTGTGTTCTCGGTGTGTTCATTCAGGAGTTCTGGGCTGCTCCCTGGTCATGACTGTCCAGGGTCTCTACTCAGCCGGCGATGATGTTGTTGAGCTGAATCCCTCCAACTTCAACAGGGAGGTGATGCAGAGTGACAGTCTGTGGCTGATCGAGTTTTATGCTCCCTGGTGAGTCCTGTGATAACAGTGGGAAAGTCTCCAGAACTCCCATGGAGTAGTGTAAGAATAAACTCATGTCCTTCTGCTATGCTCAGAGGATATAATGTTGAGATCTGTGTGTAAAACCAGTAGCATCTCTTTTTTACCCCCCGTATGCTTTTAATTTGCATGAACAAATGTCTTATCTTTGTACAGGATGTGAGATCAGTCCAAAAGTGCGGACAAGAGGGGTTTTCATTACCTTTGGATTTAAGCACAAATAAGCCCTTTGCTGAGAAATAATTTAATAAATCCAAAAAAAGAGACCACATGAGCATCAAGTTTTACTTTCCTGTGCAATGCCCCACACCCCGAGGTTTCATCAGCTAATTCATAAATTTTGAGCAAGGTATTTAACAGAAAAACCATTAACTCACTGGTGGACATGATAAACCCAATGGCATAAAAACACATTAATCACTGCAGTGCAACATAAAATACTTCATTGTGATCTATTCATACATACCCCTACCATACAATTTAAGATTATGAAACACCCAGGAATAAATACATTAACGTCCATAGAATTGAAGAAGACATTAGTGGCTTAGTGTATTGGTTCTTTCAGTCCTCCTGATGTCTTGATGCATTACAGTGTACATGGGCTTGAATAATGTTTCAGAATATTTATTATTTTCATGCAGTCTGTCTACTGTAAAACTACACTGTAATCAAACGTGGTCACAAGGTGGCACTTGCAGCATAGACTTTGTAAATATTTAGTATTTTTCTCTTTTATCTTTCACCTGCTGTGATAAACTATGTTCATCTTCACCATTTTTTTGCTGTAGGTGTGGTCACTGTAGGAATCTTGCTCCAGATTGGAAGAAAGCAGCCACTGCCCTCAAGGTAAACAGAAACAGTCTCAACAGCTTGATGAGTTTAGCCCAATTGTTTCAGCTGAAGTCAGGGGTAGAAATGGGACACATATTTATTACGATCGTGAGTCACTTTTGTGCTATAGTATGCCCATATTTATCACGCTCAATATTAACTCTTGTGTTTTGTGCAGACAATTTTGACATACCGAACTGTGAATGTTATTCATTCCCAATAATATAGTTAGCTAGACATTCATATGAGATGAGATGAACTTTAATGATCCCACACTGGGGAAATTTAGTTCAAGTGAGGCAGAAGCATAGGGATAAAAAACAGGCACAAACAGGTACAGAAAGGAAACATGCACGCAGAAGACCTATTTCTGGTGTTGATATGACTGACAAAAGTGCGTTAAAAAGACGATTCAAAGACACTGTCAGAAAATCAGATGTTGGCTAAAATATTTGTTTGAAGGCCCGTAGCATAAATGTAGCAAAATAATAATTTGTTTTAATGTACAATACTTCATAGTAGGTCAGAAATATCAGTTAAGTGAATTTGATCAGACCATTATAAAATATTGATAATATAAGATTTTATTAGAATGATGGACAGGATTAGTACATTAAGCTTGAAATAAATATTGAAACTCTGTGCCTCATCCTGTTTGTTCTGAATTTCTCCAGGGTGTTGTCAAAATTGGTGCAGTTGATGCAGATCAACACAAGTCACTGGGGGGGCAGTATGGAGTCAGAGGCTTCCCAACCATCAAGATCTTTGGTGCCAATAAGAACAAGCCAGAAGAATACCAAGGTACACACAATACCTATTACATGGATGTTTTTTCTTCATATTATTTCGTTTTCTGGAAAGTAATAATTGCACACACAAAAATTAACTATTATAAATGAATGATTTAAATGATTATCCTGGCAGTAAATTAGAGATTATTATAGAGATGTCTGAGATGACTCTGACTTGTCACTTTATTTGAGGATTGCCTGTCTTGGCTTGGGATTTGTTTTGGACTAATGGGCCTTGGCTAACGTGACTGTTCCCCGCCTGACCCTAGGTGGACGTAGTAGCCAGGCAATTGTGGATGGAGCCATGAACTCTCTGCGCACGCTAGTCAAGGAGAGGCTCAGTGGCAAATCCGGAGGCTCTGGGTACAGCCAACAGGTACAGGAAACAGAATCCGCAATTCCACAACAACTTGTTGTTTCTTTAGTCACTGGAGAGGTGCCAAAATAACCTATAATTGTCTTGTTGCAGAGTGGGGGTGGCAGCAGTGGAGGCAATAAGGAGGACGTGGTTGAGCTCACTGATGACAATTTTGACAATATGGTGCTGAAAAGTGATGACGTGTGGTTGGTGGAGTTCTTTGCCCCCTGGTGTGGACACTGCAAGAAGTGAGTTTGGTACTGGTCACACCTCACCGCAAAACTCAAGTCTCACCTGTAGTCAGTATTTCCAAAGTTGGTTGGTTGACCATGATCCATTATTACATTTTTGCAGCTGAAGATCACAACTAAAGTATGAACTTCTTTGCTGCAAATTTTATCTCGCTTCACTATCTGCACTATAAATTTTATGGTTATTTTAGCAAGTTTGTTGATTATGTTCTCACTGTTCATCATATAGACTGAAGATTATGGAAATTATAGTAAGTGGCCTCTGTCTGTTGGAACCATTTTGGTTATTGCTCTTGGCACTGCATTGTGATAAACATAGTATCATCTTTTTGAATACTTGTGCATACACAGTGGATGACTCAAACTCTGTCGGGATCACCTTGTCTTGGCTAAGCTTGTATTTGATCAGTTGTAATGTAATGTCTGGTCTTGGAGGCGCCACTCAGCTGTTCCTGAACAAAGACTTGACTTTCATTACATACAATTCAGCAGGACCTGAACTGAAAAGACACTACTCACTTGTATACTTGCAAAGAATTCAGTAATCATTGTTGTAAGACATTATCAGCCCATAATTTAAACATCTGCATTGTTTACTTAGAGAAATTGAGATATTCTTATATATTGTAACATATTCTTTTTCTTAACCACTGCATATTCCCTTCCTTTTTCACTAGCCTGGAGCCAGAGTGGGCAGCTGCAGCCACAGCTGTCAAGGAGCAAACCAAGGGCAAAGTTCGTCTTGGAGCAATGGATGCTACTGTACACCAGGTTGTGTCCAGCCGCTATGGGGTGAGTAAAGATCACTTGTCAGCGCACAAACTAATACACAAGTGTCAGCTGCACTACAGTGATGAAAGATTTCATATATGTATTTATGTGTGAAATGTCATAGGAAAGATAAAATAAATTTTAAAAAAAAATCTAGCTGTGTGAAACCTGTGGATTAAACAAATCTACCTGCTTGCAGCCATTTTTGGATTTCACTTACAATAGTATTTATCTAACAGGTCCATTCTTAGTGGAATTTGGTCATTAATTTAGTTTTTAGTAGCCCTCATCAACCCCAGCTCAAAATTCAAATTTGCTGGCATTAATTCTTCATGCTCAAGCACAGTAGAAACTCACTCACAGCTGTTGTTTAATTCACAGAAATTTGACATTTTCCGTATAATTTAACAGCTCAGATGTGTTTTTATAAAAATCTATGTAATCAGATGGCAGAAATCTATTATGTTGTATGTATACGTATGTAATGAAATTCCTAACTATCAGAATGCAATTCAGTGTTACACTCTCCCACTTAATATGTATTATATGCTTATAGATCCGTGGATTTCCCACCATCAAGATTTTCCGCAAAGGTGAGGAACCGGAAGACTACCAAGGAGGTCGCTCCCGTGGTGACATCATTGCAAAGGCTCTGGATCTGTTCTCTGACAATGCACCTGCTCCCGAGCTATTTGAGGTTAGAACTGTTGGATTTTATAAGTCGGTGAAGGAATAAGCCCCATATTTAATTTCTTCTTTAAACTTCCACTGTACACCTTAAAGGCTCTTTTATGAAATAAATAACTCATTGAGGTGTCAAGCATTTTATTTACTGATGTCGATTCACATAAAATGTTATGTTTATATCTGTCAGATCCTTAATGAAGACACAGTGAAGAAGACTTGTGAAGACAGCCAGTTGTGTGTCATAGCTGTATTGCCGCACATCCTCGATACAGGTGAGACCCCACACACACCACAGGCTCCAAGTTGTTGTTGATCAAGAAATGTAACCATAGCCATTCCAACACTCTCAGTGTCTAATAATTTGAGTAGTAATAATTAGTAGTAGTATTGTAGTATGCACATGTATAAATTTTTGATGCATGTCATCCCCTCTCTCCACCTTGTCCTTCCTTTCCATCTCTCTTCTGTACCTATCATGATAGGACAGAATAAGATGTATTACTAGAAAAATCATAGATACATGTAAAAATGAAAATAATTTAAGGCTCTTTTTACTTTTGCATAGTATGAAATGATTTGATTCATAACTCAGTAATTTGATTTATAACTCAGTAATTTGATTTATAACTCAGTAATTATTTAGAAGTTGTTTAGAAGACTAATCAGGTGAAGTAGCCCTTTAGATCATTGTTATATTATTCATCATCTACCATGTTTGTATCCTTAATAGGTGCAGCTGGTAGAAACAGCTATCTGGAGGTGATGATGAACATGGCTGAGAAGTACAAGAAGAAGATGTGGGGGTAAGGATAAGAGACCAGTGACTTATTTGCAACTGAATGACTTAATTATGTCTATGAGTAACGGTCCACTCTCCCATCTTCAGCTGGTTGTGGACTGAGGCTGGAGACCAGATGGAACTAGAGGCCTCCCTGGGTATTGGTGGATTTGGCTACCCTGCCTTGGCTGCCATCAATGTCCGCAAGATGAAGTTTTCTCTTCTCAGAGGCTCCTTCAGTGATACAGGCATTCATGAGTTTCTCAGGTAGGGGGACCTGTTTGGTGTTTTCCTCACGTTCAGAGGGAATGAAACAGAGATCAGCTAAAACATGCAACTCACCTGCTTTGTCTTATTCTTAATAGGGAATTGTCTGTGGGCCGTGGATCGACTGCCACATTGGGAGGCGGGAACATGCCAAAGATACACCCTGTTGAACCCTGGGATGGCAAAGATGGACAGGTGAGTGGGAAGCCCAGGTGCTACCTTTGTCCAGAAGGTGCATGGTTATTGGTTTAAGTCATTTTGTAGTGATTCGACTCAGTTTGTGGTGAAAACAAATGAAGAAAGTACGCTTTTTTTATTTAAAAATAACACATCTGGACCAGAATGATTGTGAGATGTGTGTGAAAACATTTCTGGTTTTTTTTACACTGCTTGTTATCCCCAGCTTCCTGTGGAAGAAGATTACGATCTCAGTGATGTAGACCTGGATGATGACATTGAGAAGGATGAGTTATGAGCCCAAACGAGGCAGGATCTGATTTGGACTGGTTTGGATTGATCTGGTCTGGAACAGTCCTGCATGGCTCACCTCCCTTCTCCTGTGGATGAACGGGAGGCTTGATCACTCAGTTACTGAAATACTCCAGAAAAGACACATGAGAGACACCTGCAGTTTCACACGTTGTCTTTGTCAATCACAGGGAAGGGAGGGCGCAAATGGTGTGTCTGTGGAGTGAACTTTGTCTCACTTACCTGCTGAACATAAGACCCCGCATATTTATACCGACACCCCCTGCTGGGGAGAGGAGGGAAGAGAATCTGAATGGGGCATTTCAATTTTCATATTTGCCCCCTCTTTCCTCCTTAGCCGCCCCTAAGCACCTGTTTTATGATGTGGACTTTGATGTAGCACTTCAATGTCCGACCTACTAAATCTATTTTTGGTTAATTTTTCTCTTTGAATGTCATCTAATGAATCTCAGTGGGTTTGCGTCACATCTGTCCAGGACAAGGGGGATACTGTGGGACTTGTGTAGATTTTTCTTACACGACTTTATTTCAATTGTGTGAAAACAAAATGACATTTTTGTTACAAAAATAAAAATGAATAAAAACAATCACGGTGTCCTTATTCACAAAAACTGTTACAATACCAGGAAACGCTTATTACTGAGCACATGCAATGATAAAGGCATATAGAGCTTGATCATGCAACTGGCAACTTTTGCAATTTAAAGCAATACTCTGGCAAATTTATGGATTTTACTTAGCCTGAAATGTGTCACCGATTTATGTGTGCATTTTGGTGATATTTATCATTCACTTATTAATCCCTGTGCCTTTGAATGTTGTCTGAACCCCTCATAATTTCTTCTGCTTGTCCTATGGATTCCCAAATAGCACTGTATTATGAGTAAAATGATCAACTTTCTGAGACAATGGTGATCATATATTTGTATTATATCTTCCGGCTTTGCGACATGTTTCAAGGATAAAGTTCTAGGGTTTTAGGCGAGTCCATTATGCAGAAAATGGAACAACTGAAGACCAGGAAAGTGAACACCAAAAATGCTTCAAATAACAAAAATAAAATAAGTCGGTCACCTATTTCAGGATGAAATGGTTACATTTTGTATAATCTTTGGAGTATCACTTATAAATCCTGTTATCCTAAAGAACAACAAGACAATTTTCAATGGACGTGGCAATTTCAAAGCTTTCAAAACACTGCTCTCAAATTTGGTACACAACTTGTTGACTTATTGTGAGTGAAAACAAAAGATTGTTGTAGATGGACTGAGCAACAAATCATAAGAATTTCAGCTGGTTTTACTACAGTTTTTTTAAAACGTGTATCTAAATCAAAGTACAGAAATCTGTTCAACTGAAATCTGCTGCACATTCCATTCATTGTATTCATCGCATCTTTTGTAAACATTTTTTGTTTGATGGAAAGGATCGGTTTTCAAGTCAGATTTGGAACAGCTGATCTGGGAAGTCAATTAGTTTGAAATTCAAACTCTGTCATCTGTCTGCAGTTAAAGTAATTTTCATATTCAAACTGGAACTCCAGGCAAAATGTCATCCTACCAATGTGAGTGACTTGTAGCTTTTGACCCTGTGGTGACCCAAGAATTGTTGAACATTTTCAGAACAGATCGGTCTTGAGTGTTGAAACTGCCATCTCCACTTTTCAATAAGATCAATATCAATAGCATCAAATTATACTATGTGATGTTGGTTTACTTAATTTCCTCTTAGTGTAACATAATGTGAAGAGTCGTAATACTTGCACGTATATAATCCAGTCTGTATAAATATATAATATGGCACTTCACTTTTGGAAAAACCATTTGAATGCAACGATGCTTTGGAGAAAAGCATATACACAGTATACTTTCAACTAAAAAGCACATCATCGTCCACTGACCTGACAGAAAATAGAGCCGCATCGATTAAACATAAGTATTCAGTTATGTAAACATTAAGACATGTAGTAATGTTTAAAAGGTCACATAGTAAAGTGGTAATGGTGTGATGATGACCAAGCCTCTGTCAAGTGGAGACCAGAAGGATGGATGGTAGTGGATGTGGATGTGCACAAGCTGTCTGTCTCTGTTCTCTTCAGAATTGACGAGAGGTTCCCTGATCCGACTGCAGTAGTCTGACGATGGAAGGGTCACTCTTGGCACCTTTAATGAACTCCTCCAAAGACAATCGACCTGTGAGTCAGAGAGAGGCCACCATTTTATAAACAGTCCCCTGAAGATGACAATAAGCCACTAAGACCATGAGCATGGCACATCCAATTGGTTTATCAAAACTCATTTGCCACCTAAAAATCTGCAATCCACAAGTACCACATTAGACTGGGCAAAAAACTTTATGTCATGTAAACAACAATGATTAGATGATTAATGGTTTAATTAATGATTAATGTTTAATTATGTATAACTATACATCAAATTATGTATAATTATACATAATTAAATCTAAATTAAGACCTTCTTGGACTTTGTTTTGGTTTGCGGCTTTTGAATCAATGCTGTCCCCTCACAGCAAGAAACTCAGTGCCAACTGAGACCTTTCTGTGGCTTCACTTGTGACTCATCATATTCAGCCAATGACACGTATCATAGTGAAATTCTAATATTTAAATTTACATGGAAATCGTCACACAAGCAGAGAGGACTCAAGCAAGAGACTGAAGTCACACCAGTCAACAGGTGGTGCTGTTGTGCTATTATGGCCCAATCACTGGATGACCGAGCTACTAAAAGAACAGGAGGTAGAGCTGGATTGTCATCCAAAGATAATCTCCCAAAAAAGAGTGACAATCAAATGTGGTTGACCTCTCCAGATCTTTCAGATGAACAATGTATAGAACAGTGTGTTTTTCTCCCAGAAATCATCAATTTCTTAAAAGATTTTGTAAATGTTCAGAGTAGAGTGTTTCTGTTTTTCTGTAAGTCTTTGTTTCTTTCTTCTTGCAGGTCCTGTCTCTTATACTAATATCTCGGTCTGGCATTGTGACAATGACTCCAGTGAATCACTGCCAGATAGCTATAGTTAAGCAAAAATTGGCAAAATCAGCAATTACATGACACGAAAGAGAATTACAAGACAACGTCTCATAGCAACCATCACCGGCTGGTTTCCTAAACACATAAAAATATCATAATTGACTTGACTTCCTTGTGATAGGCTGGAGATCTGTCCAGACCCAACTGGGATAAGCTGCAGCCCCTTTATGCAACATAATTGCATACACAGGTTTACTGCGGTGACAAATGTGATGTGTTTTTGGGGAGACCAATTGCCTTCAGATGAGCAGTGTAACATCTACCAAAATGATAACTTACAAGACATAATACATCCTGGATAACTGAGCTCAACATATCAACATATCCCCTTGTGAATGGTCTGTTTTGATTTTTTTTCTCTCTGTGAGGAGATTAAAAGACAGCTCTTCTTCACCACAAATCAGTTACTTTCATTCACACTAAGGAGCTGTTCAAAAAGACTGATCAGTGACTCATCACTAGCAGCCATTCAGGCTCCTGCTGGTGATACGCTGACAGTGACAGATTCATATGTGACCTCTAATGTTTACTATAATTTAGTTTTGTGTATTTCGGTCATTTTTCTAATCATAACCGTGCACGCAGAGATCTGAAATTGATCACAAATTAACAAGGAGAGATGGGTCTCACCATCGTTGTCAATGTCCATCTGTCTGAAGATCTTATCTGTTCGTTTCTCTGGTGTTGACTCATCCTCAGGCATCTTCATCACTGAGGACACCATCTTATAAATTGCCTGAGGCGGTTGGGCAAAAAACAGGATACTGCTGTAATATGGTAGTTCATTTTATTGGTTGCATTGCTACAACTGATACAGTTAGGTTAGAATCACTGCAGGATAATTGTAAAAATCCTTTTTTCTTATTTCCTAGTTAAGTTGCCCTGTTGTATTCTGGACAGAATTCAGAGTACCAATTGAAGGATTTGACTTCTAGCTCAGTTTTCTGATTAATATTAAAATGTTTTACTCCAAAAATGTTACTAAGACAAAGTGAAGGAACTTTTCAGTATCGGGCAGCATTGCATCAGTAATATAGGCCTATACACCTATGGCACAAATGAACTGTGTTGGGCGCGTTACTATATTCTTGAAAAATTATAATACCTGTGTTGTCCAAATATTTTCATGACACAAAGTGACCTAATATAGACATCATCAAATAACTGTCTGGAAAATAGAAACCCTGAGCTCATGGTTTGTTGCACTAATGTCTGTCAGTGTGTCCTGTGCAGTGTGGTTTTCTGTTTTTTTCTTCTGTCTTCTTTCTGGTCTGGTCCTCTATTTGACTGATTGGACACAATGTAGATGTGCAGTATGTCAGGAGCTTATGCATTAATAAAGATATGTAAGGGATAATATATTGTCAGCAGGGGATTAAAGTGGAATAAACCCCAACAGGGCACACCACAGCCAAGGTGTCTTGTATCAATCTATGCTTTATTCCACATGAATCACCTGCTGACAGTATGTTATCTCCCTACTATACAGCTACTTACCAAATCTAACAGTTTCACATAGTATATTATATTAACAGAATTTATTACCCGCTGTTGTTAATCTGCCTAAAACTAACCCCCGCATTGCTACGTAAAAAATGTTGGCAGAATCAAACCTACGAATAAGAAGCAACGTATTTAGAGTTCAAGTTAAACTCATTTCAACCAGTTATCTAATGTGACATTGTGAAATGTACGTCTTTTGAGATGTTGATATCGACTTCTCTTTTAATGTTACCGGGAAATGACATATTTGCTATAATCTCATCAGTGTAGATGAGAAAATTTCATCCAGAAGAAAACAGAGCATTCAAAGAAAAGCACTGATGCTTTTTCCCCTCCGCATTCATTTTTATCCAACTAACACAATGGGCTGAGCCAATATTGATACGGCCGAGCAGGCGGCTGAGCTCACTGTATTGGAAGAGTAAATATAGCCACACTGATAAGAGAAACAGAAAGGGCAGCTCACAATCACGATGGGATGAAAAATATGAATCAGATATGGACTAGCCATTACATAAAACCTAAAAAAACATAAACAATCTGTATGACATTGATTGGATTACAAATTATTAATGGGACTATTTACTAATTCCTGTTTTGTTTTGTAGGTGAATTTAAATCAAATTTAAATAAATCTAAAATATACCAACATTTTAAAAATACCTCTTTTATTTTATTATTTATATTATATTATATCATATACATACAGATACATTTTCAGGTTTGGCATCTTTTTGATTCTGAAAATCCCACATGGCTTCATAGTGACATCAATATGAGACAGAAGAAGACGTTAAATCTAATGCTTAGCTTTCAGGGTATATGAAGACGTAAGGGTTTGTCATACTGGATGTATTTCTGTAGGAGTCAACATAAAACCAAACACACAAACTCCAGCACAAACTAATATTACACGATAGAAATTAAGTAAATAAAAACATATTATCTTCCCTTTAAAATGTAATACTCTACTATGATTCATATGGATCCTTACCTGGACTATTTCCAGCATCTCAGCCCGGCTGATGTACCCGTTGCCATCCAGGTCATACATGCTGAAGGCCCAGCGTAGCTTCTGCTCCAGCCCACCACGAGACGTCACACTCAGAGCAATGATGAACTCCCGGAAATCAATGGTGGCATCCCCGTTGGTGTCAAACGTGCGAAAGACATGCTCAGCAAACTTTGAGGCGTCTCCATATGGGAAGAAGTTGGCATAAATCTTCTTGAACTCCTCCACGGTCAGGTGGCCCGTAGGACAGTCCTTAAGGAAGCCACGGTACCACTCCTGGAGCTCATGGTCAGAGAACTCTGTGTTTTCCCTCAGGTCATTCAGGACCTCGGGTCGGAGCTTGCTGTTCTGTTTCCCCATGACACAACCCTCTCTCTCTCTCTCTCTCTCTCTATCGCTCTCTCTCTTGCAGACAGATACCTCAGTTGCTGTGTCTACCTTCTTCTTCACTTCTCCGGTCACTCCACGTCACCGGCTGCTCAGCTTCCTCTGCTCCTGCAGGAGACCAACAACCCTCATTAATATCCTTGTGTGAATTGCATAAATGATTCATGAGCTCAATAAATCCTCCCAGTATGCAGCAGTTTTAATAAAAAAAATGTGTTGAAGATTCTTCCCATGACACCGAGTGGAAAAACTGGCAAATCTGGACAGCTGAGACAGTGTCCATGAATAGGAGGAAAAGCAGAGATAAGACTGCTAGGCAAATCTGATGAGAACCTTGACTTTCTCAGGGGGACTGGGACAGGACTGTGTTTTCACGTGTGTGTCAGAGAGATAACTGGCGGACTCCTCTCTGTCGATACATTATTAATAGTCCAACAACTTATCGACCCTTCTCCGCATGGTGCAGACAGGTCATTGTATTTCCCAATAAAGCCTTTTTAAAAGGTTAGGAAAATACTGACTTTTGTAACTGACAAATAAATGTTCTAATATTTATTGAGGTTAATTTTGATTTTTTTAGAGGATGAAGTTCAAATTAGAGAAACAGAGGCATAAACTGAGTGGAAAACTGTAAACGCTAAAATCCCATTCACCTTTGCTTTAAGTGCCTAAATTCCGTTTCCATGGTAATATTTGGCATGATTTGTTTATTCATGTATTCAGGGGCACATCCAGTGTAAACCCCTGACAGCATAATAACTCTTTGATGGAAGTATCAAACTCATGAATCAGAGCTGTGTTACTAAGTAAAAAGGTAATGACACTCGGGAATGTAATGTGTGTTTGGTGTGTGTAAATGTGTGTGAGTGATATCTTACGTTAACAATGTGTGATGGGAATTAACTGCTTTTTTTCTGTGTTTAGCCTGAAATACAGTATATAGGGAAAATACAGAAAAATTTACCAAATATCTCAATGAGAAAACTCAACATATAGAACAAAAACAAGGAAACAGTAAAAAGAAGACAACAGGATGGCTATTGTTGTTTTTTTTAAGGTTTCTACCAGGAAATATGAGGAAGAAATTGACTCAAACATAATCTTTCACAGCACCTATCTGCTGCTGTGTGAGTGGGAGGGACAGAGGGAGAGATGTGCGGGGGCAGGGAGGAAGAAAGAATGGAAAAAAGTATGACACATAGAAAAGAAAACTATTTCCAGCCATACTGTGTGAGCTGGTTGGCTAATACCAGAGCTCAAGTTACATATTAATCCGCAAGTGATTGGAAAAAGAAAAACAATGTACTCTCCTCATTCTGTCTCTTTTTCACTTTTTGAAATCTCCCAGCTCATGTATTATTGTGACCAAAATGATTCCAGCCCGTGTAGAACAAATGAAAGCTGTGATCTGAATGGGCTCCCCTCAACACACAGACCTTTCATTTCTCCTATTCTCATGTGGGTGTACTTTCCTGCCGCTTTATAAATAGAAGTGTGCTGTCGTATAAAACTGGTTAGATGGTGATTTTACAAAATGAAATACTTTTTAAGATGAGATCAATGATGGGTTTTTTTTTGTTCTTTTTATTTATTGTTTTGTAATATTTGCGATATTTGGCGTTCATTTGCCAGGTATTAGTCCCATAGTCTTTTAGAATGGACGTTATATAACCACAGAACATCATTAGATTTGCTTTTAATTAATTATTATATGCCTCCACTTCATCTCTGTGGGCTCTGTGATCATCAGCCTGTCGGGGTTTCTTTTCTTTTGTGCTGATTGTACGTTAGAACTTGTACTGGGAGGAATATTAATAAGGACAAGATCATATCCACACTGTATAAATGCAGCAGTGATGGTCTTCTCTGCAACTAATAGTAATGTTAACTATTAATAATTATCAAATTAAATGTATGCAGTTTAAATGTAGTTTATGGGGTACTATTCGAAAGCCCTGTTTTCAAATTTTGGCATGTTTGCCTCTGTGTAATTTATTTGAATTCTTCAGGAGAAGCTCTTGGTCTGTAGCAGTAAAAAATAATAAAAAAAGGATACACACTTCCTCTTGCCATGGTGTTCAAGAAAGACTTGCTGATCAGGTTTGGAGTGTCAATGCATATACCCTTGCCAGTGAAGAGGAGAATGTGCAATTTATCCTGGATAATTTGATCCAGGTGCACTAATCAAGTACTTCTCAATCAATCAACTTAAATTTTGTCACTATATGAAGTTACCACTGGGTGTTTTGTGCTTTCATGTCGATTTCCATGAAAATATGAGCGTTCTTCATCCAGCATCACAGAAATCTCTACAAACATGAATGTCCAAAATGTGATATTCTGTCTAGTTAAGGCTTTTATGCTAGTGTGGCTTCTTGGAATAAAACTACGAGCAAATTTGTAAAATGACTTATTCTCCAGAGGGTTAACATTTTGATGAGTATTGTGAAAAACTGATACCACTTGACTGAGGGTAACGGCCATTTTGGTTGTTTGCATTCTAACCACTGTATAAATGAAACACACAGGCCTGCAGACCGATCCACAATCCTTCCTCCCTAATATAGAACAGGATGAGGAAATGGCAGGGCCTCCTCAGCACTAGGTCACATGGACTTTTCCAGGACAACTCATGCTGCTGGCTGAGCTGGAGCAGACATAAATATGGGTGTTGCTATTTTTTCTGACAACGTGCAAACCAACACAAAACCCAGAAGATTTTTTTCTTCGTTGGAAGACTAAAGAGTGCTGCCTCAGTGTTTAAAATTGCTCCAAATTTGTCCTTCAAAGGGGAAAACAAGAGTAAGATGCTGTTATCATTTCCAAGTAAAACATAGTGTTAATAGAAACATGCTGCCTAATGACACACAGACAGTTGTCCTTATTGCACAAATAATTTAATCACTCTGTCTGTGTTGCCATGTAACCATACATTGTTTTATGTTGTCCCGTGTTCATGTGTGTTTGGTTTTGCTCACACTCTTGTTTTCCTTCCTCTATCCCCATTGCCTTGTGCTTTGGTGTTTACGAGGCGCCCCATCTCATCAAATTGGCCTCACCTGTTCCTCCTTTGCTCAGTCTGAGTATATAAACCCCTCCTTTCCCTCTGTTAGATGACATTTTATCTCAGTTGACTTTGTCTCTGTTACGAGTGGTTCCTGCCAGCCTGGTGTGTATGATTTATTTTTCCCCTCCAAGTTTCAAAAATGTAATAAAATTTGGAATTCCAACCTAAGACCTTCTTACTGTGGGAGATAGTATTAACCACTATGCCACCGTCCTGCCCTTGTAAATGGGCTGCATTTCTATAGCGTTTTTTTCCAAGGGGCTTTACAATATCACACTGTTCATACACACATTCACACACGAACAGCCATGCAAGGCCCACTTGCTTGTCCGGAGCAATTTGGGGTTCGGGTCTTGCTCAGGGACATTTGACATAGCGGTGCGGGGGATCGCACTGGCAACGCTTCAATCACTAGGCGACACACTCTAAGCCACGCGCCCCCTGAGCAAACAAAAGGAATCAAATGCCATTTGCAGTGTTACAGACAAACATAAGTACGTGGTTCTGCCTCAAAACTAATTAGCTGATTTGATGCATTCATTATATAAAGCATCATCTTGTGTAATTTTTTAGGGGAACGTGTTATAATATACTTGCTCTATGTGTGGAACATGTAAAAAAATGTAGAAAAAATGTATTTTGTGCATTTTAAAATGAAGCTTGCCCACAAGGGCTTTTCTTTCGTGCAGCAAGAAAACCTCTCTGACGACTTTCACACAGCTCTCCATTATGTGGAGGTAAAGGGCAATTGTCCTGGCTGTCTTCTGACATCCACACTGCTTGTAGGATCTATTTTAATTGATGAAATCACAATATTCATCCGTAGGCAAAAGGACATCTGCGCTGCACAATTACATACACCTCCTCCAATGTGTGTATTTTGCATCTCTTGGTGTCTCTCCATGAATGGCGTCACATCCACCAACTGCATGATGCACATCTTCGTATATCACCCCCGGAGTTGGGGGGGTGTGGTTCCCCAGAGATGACGTGTTTGAGTGTTTTTTGTCAGATACTAAAAGGTGACAAAAAACATAAGACACAACACTGGAACACGAGAATGTGAAATGCCGGACTCAGTGTGTGACTCAGTCCATTTGTCTCCGGTTTACTATTAGAAGCGAAAATCTGTGTGTAATTGCTGCTCTCAAATTGACAGGTGATGCTCTAAAAATATGACGCCATAGGTACCCATTGTTGCCAGTGACAGGGAGTTTGTGTCAAATCTATATAGGCGTATCACGTATACTAAATTTAAAGAATTTAAAAATTTAAGAATTTAAAGAATTTCCCCTTGGGGATGAATAAAGTACCTATCTATCTATCTAACTGTGCACAACTAAGGCTGTATGTAATTACACTTGCGCTCATAAAATAGTAGTGATTCGTATGGAATAAATGTAACTACACCTGCATTTGGCACGTCAGCACATGTTTTACTCATAGTTTTGACTGCTGGAGACTATGTGAGCAGTCAAAGTTACACTACCATAAGAGCAATCCAGTCTGAAATAACTCAGAGATATGACTCACTCAGTAGAGACACACAAACAAAGTTGTGTCAAGGTTCTCCGAGGCCCAGCTGCTGAAGTTGCAGTAGTTTGTCAAACGAACACAGGGTCCTAGTGTTGCTTGATGTGCAACAGTCTCTCATGATTCTCACTCCACACTTGGTGTTTGCAATCCCCCCACATTACAAAGGACCAGTATCTCCCCTGTCGCCCTGCTGCAAAACTGCCTGCCTCCTGACCCAACCCCCATACCTTGGCCTCTACGCTTTGCTTTTTCCTATGGTTTCCCTGTATAATAAAACAGATGCACACGAACTCCAGGCTCCCTTAAAACACCAACCACAACCCACACCTACCCCCTCATCACAGGGCCGTGTGAGGTTAGAGTAAACCTGTAGCCAGGGGTCTCACAGCTGTTTGCCAACCTCCTTCCATGTGTAATAGCTTGTCACCACAATGTTAGCCGTTATTCTTTCTCCATGCACACTCCCATAAACTCTCATGTCTACATCTGTGTGTTTGTAATAACAATAAGTGCAATCAGCAAAACCTTAACCCAAACCAAAGCAAGAGTCTTTTTGTAAGAGGACATAAAATAATGTGCGGTTGTCCATGTTCTAATGTTTATTTAGGGTCTATTTTGAAACCTTGGCAAAGCAATGTGCAAAAACACAAGAACCCCCTTCTAATCTCCCTTGTTGCAGCAGCAATGTGCACCTTTAGTGAAAACAAGCTGCTTTTGTAGCTAAAGTTTAAAGAAAAATGAACACGTTTATAGCGCTGTACATCTAGCACATTCTCTATGCTCTGCTTTTGGTACAAATGAGATGCACATTAATTATCTCTGGTGCTTATGGTGATGGCAGAAGACGACGCTGTGCAGTCCCGCAGTGTTCAAATTAGTCTCATTAGTCTCTCATTCCTAAGCTGCTGCCTTTTAAACCAGTGGATACATTATTTTCTGTGTTAGACAGAAGTGTAGGCGGAAATGGATGAACAGTAACATATGTGCCTTGTTTACCCAATATTGTAAAATTGTCCCAGATAAAACACAATAAAGTCATGGCCTTGTTTTCACAGTGGTCTTTATTCAGTTCACTCACCTTGGCCTCACTTAACTATGACAAGACACAAGCGTGCTGCAAGCGTGAACAAATGCATTAAATTGTACCGTAGAACAAGCTTGCACTGTTGCACGCCAGTTCGAACAGAAGCACAACATTCTACTTTTTTGAAGCATTTCCATGGATTTTAGGATATTTAATTCTTAGTCTCCGTAGTCCGACTGGATATGTGTGGTTTTCATCCTAGCATCCACCGTGATGAGACCTATTGTGCACCACGGACCAAGTACAGAATGCCCAGGCCGATTTCAGTCCAATTGAAGGATGCACATGGCTTATGCATGATCTGGATTTGTTAGTGCAACTTTGAAAAAGTCAACTTAGCATGTTTTCTGTTGGACGAACATGCTTACAGATAATTTATAAGTCCAGATTCAGCTGGACTAAAGCTTTAAATCAATGTTTTTAAATGTCATGTAAACCCAGTGACAGATGCTGGCTAAACACTGCAGACAGAAATATACAGTATAATGTCAACACGCAGAGGTAAAGGACCAATTAAACAAAAGGCTTTCAGGGCCAGTCAGGATCTATGGGGGTTGTCTGACTGAATGCATTCCTATTGGTGTCAATGTCAAGCTTTGACAATCTGACACTGTAACAAACACATACGTCTACTATATCACCCAAAAATAATGGGACATTACAAAGAGCTGAATAGGTGTATACTGGCTACTGTTGTGACAACATCAAACAATTAAAGACAGAAACCAGACTCTAGGATATTCGTGTCTTCTATTAGGCTCCACTCACTTCTGGCTTGTGTCAAAATCCAAATCCAAATAAAGATTTTACTTTGAAGTTAACCCTCCAGAGTGAAGAACTCTTTACAGTCCCCACTTCAAATTTAGCTGTACTGAGAATTATTGTAGAATTATTGGAAACAAATGAAGAATCTTGTTTTTGAACCTTCGTTTAATTTTACTTTAAAAAAAAAAATCAAGAACATTTTTTATCCAGTGATTGATTAGGGTTTTTTTTCTAGAAGATCTCATCCAAATTCACTCGTGAAAACTCAAACAACCTGAACTAATCAGTTTAGAACAACAAGTCTTCCTCAGAATAGACTCATCACTCCGCCTACTGATGTCAGAGGGGTCACCCAGCCTAAACATATTTTCTGTATCATGTCTGTCCGTAAATTTAACAAGCTGATAAACTGCCTAGAGGGAAAGCAGACATCCCGTTTCATTGCTTTGACTGCTGCGCGTTGAATGAGCAGAGCGGTGCTGCGATCTGCCATCCAATTTGATGAAACGACAGGACTGGATCAGGTGGGTTAGCAGTTGGGTAGGAGGGAAAAAAAAGAAAAGAAAATGAGCTCTCCAGTTATTCTTGCTTTTACCACTGCTTTGTGGCAGACTCTCAGAACTGGTGTCAGAGAAAATCATGCAGTAGATCAGAATGAAGTCCCACGACACATGAGTAGTCAAGGCAACAGGAGGATACTGGTTTAAGAGAGGGAGGATGCATGACTATCAATCTGGGGCATGTGAAGAGCAGGATACATGTCAAGACACAGGGGACACTTGTTAGAAATATTTTTCGATTTGATAAATCCGTAGGGTTCAGAGACTAACGCCTTGCAGCACCATCATGCAGAAGTTAGTTCACATATATCAGGAGAATTAGTGAGCCAGGCACTCACTTTGAAGACTGTGTGTTCTTTTTCTTAAGGGAAACTATTTCTGCTGGTGAGTGGGTATATTTTATTTTGGATGCTTTCTCCTCACATGCAGGCTTTGGTGTGTGAGTGTGAGATTAAATAAGAACCTCATCAGTGTGGGACGGTAGAAAAATTCTGAGATATTTGAAACAAAATATCTAGTTAGAATGGTTGTATTGTCCTCCAGTATATGAAGTCTACAGGAAGCTGTTCTTCCACCATGTTCTGTGCACTGATTGTAAACAACGTGGATTTCACACAATATTTATTCCTTCTTCACGCTTTCCTGTCCATTGTAGTTCAAGCTGCTTTGCAAAAAAAATACTACCGATTTGCAGAAAATTACAGAGTAATTTTATACTCATCTGCCGTAATAATGAATGGATATTTAAATACTCAAACAGTAGGGGCATGTCTTAATCTGTATATACCTTATACTTTCCTTCCTCTAAATAAAGGAAACACGCTCTGCTAATTCTGATAATAGGAAATTATGTGAGAAAGAAAAGAATAATATAATTAAAAAAACAATTAAAATACTTAAAATGAGTACAATACATCTTCTATATGCATGCTACCAACTCTTGTAAAAGAAAAAGCTCACGATGCATGTATATGACAGATAGAACAGAAGTCCATCGTGTGTGTACAGGACAAGTTTCTATAGCTTTTAGTTCCACATATTTTGGTCAGATCTGCTCCAAATTATCTCAAATTATGATCCTATATTAGTATTATGCTAGCTGTGAGTGTCTAAGTGAATGTAGCAGTTCAGAGAGAAGACTGTAAAATGTACGTGACACAAAAATGAAAACATGTGACTTTCTGGACAACTCTTTAAAGTATGTTATTTTGATTTACTATAAATTATCCATGGAATAAACGTATGCTTTTTCCCGGGGTAGGAACGACAGCACTTGCAAATGCAGGAAGCGATAAATGCCATAGCAACCGTTAATCTAAACACAACGATGTGCCTACCACACCACAGTCATAGAGTCAGTTGAAATTGTGACGCAGGTGAAAATATCCTTGTTGTGATTGAGTCACCCACGAGGAGGCAATCTGAGTACCATGGGTGGCACATGAACCACAATTTGAGAACCACTACTGCTATGAATAAGTAACTACACAAATAAACAAATGCAGTCACTGAAGTTTAGGAATGACGATAATTAAAACTACAGTTTGTTTGGTTGACTCTCTTCCTAGTTTAACACTTTGTATTAAGAGCTAGAACATCTTTTTATTCTGAGGCCAAGGTTTTGGGAGGAACCCACATAGAAGCCACTGTAGTCCAGTCTGAGTTACAGCACGTTTAACCATCTTGAAGATATTTCTTTTTTGAAATAAGAAATACTTAATGGAAACTTACCGGCTTTTATGAGTGATTCGGATCTGAGGTCCACTTTGGTAAAAACACAACTCTTTCCTACTTTATGGCTTCATAAACACACAACTTATTCTGACTCGAAACACTACCTCTTGAAGTGAAAACTCGAGCTTATGTAACAATTAAAATATATATATACATGAAATGTACCAGAATAGACTGAAATTAGAGTTAAATTCTACTCTTATGGGGTCAGTACTGGCTCCGATTCCCGGTGTAGCGGCTTTATCATAGTGGAGGATGTGGCACATAGCTCGGTTTCCATCCGACTCACCCAAGTCAAAACTACAGGGGGTAAAATGTACTAGAAACGCAAATAAACTTATTGACCGGCTAATAAGTCACTGCGCGGTAGTTTGTGACGTACAACAAAACATAAAGAACTCCAGACTACAAGTGGTTATTTTGAGAAGGATATAATTGACATGATTTCCTGGATTCTACTTCATGTGTAGCGTCACTTCCCCCCAAAGAAAGCACGGAGTGGACCATTCCACACTTCCATCGTAGTAACACTGGCAGTAGAGTTTGTGGAAAATTATCATTAGACTATTATTAGGACTAAATCTTAAATAAACCGTTTGGCTCTCTGAGGAAATGCAAGATCCAATCAGGGGCATAGGAAGATGCAGCAAGTATAACTTTATATTTACATATAAAATATTTAAAGAATAGCTCCTGTTATAGATACAGAGCCCATTAAGGCTATGGTTTGAGAGGAATACAAATGAGAAGCTTAAAATGCCATGAAGTGGATGAGATCACAAAAATTACCACTATCCCTCAAATGATTTATTCATTGAGCTCATTATAGAGGAAAAACAATAAAAGGGCATAAATCGAAGAGATGACAACCACTGTAAACACATTAATTCTACAACTATCCAATAATTCTTTCCAATGCTTTGCCTTGGGACATTAACTCATAAAAATGAAAGCATGTTTCCATCTTTTTCAAGTATGTTGACGTCTGTGTCATCGCCACTAAAGATATATAGCTGCTAGTGATCTATCAGTACCTATGACAGTAGACTGAAGTATTGCAGTGAGGGTGGTGTGTATGTCAGTACTTCAGAGAGTGGATGAATAATTAACTGTGTGTGTGTGCATGTGTGTGTGTGTGTGTGTCTTCCTGAAGCCTGACACCTGTTTCTATAAGCACATTGAGTGTTTATCTCCACCCAAGGGTGAGTACAATACCGTCCAGGGGGTTATAGTCAGTGATAGTTAAAGCAGCCTGAGGTTCCTCTTGTTGCTATCAGCTGTCATTGCTGAAGCAACATGGATGGAAAATGTGGATGTGACTCGTTTCCAATACAGTAGAAATTTCCTGCCATTTCCATATACCTCTGTAAACTATTACTCTTAGGGAACATTTGCGACAAAAATGGCGTCTGTTATTATGTGTTGTTTTTAGCATTGTGCTCCCCTGTCGGTGAGTTTGAATGAAGTCACATGTGGTTTATTACTTACAACTTAGTGAGGAATAATTTAAATACTTGAGTAAAACACTGGATGTTAATTTTGCCCAAGTGTCAAAAGCACTGTTAATTTATCATGTACTTGAATTAAAAACTACTACTAAAAACTATTTAATTATATTAATTAACAACTAAATGAATGCAGAGGGGGTGAGAGAGAGAGAGAGAGAGAGAGAGAGAGAGAGAGAAAGAGAGAATATATATTATATATTTTCAGCATACACTCTATGTGTATGTCCATCCTTCCATCCATCTATCCATTCTTAATACCTGCTTGTCCTTGAGTGTGGCCCATCGATCAATATGTAAAAGACGTTGCCAATCAGATACACAACAGGGAGACTTCCAAACTCCACATACAATGACTGCAGTCAAATACAAACCCAGGACCTTCTTGAAAACACAGTGCTAACCACTGTGCCAAAATTTTGACCAAAAGAAGGAATCTTTGATGAATACAAATCAAAACATGTTGTTATGAAGAAGGCCACAAGTAGTCATCCTCACCCATGACAGTCAGTGAGACACTATCTGAGGAAGATCCTCTTCTATTACTGGCTTACTCTCTGAAAACATCAATAAGACACGTACATGTGCATTACAAGGTAACAAGACCAGATATATTATTCTGCAGAAACAAGATCATCCACAAGAGGTCGCAATACAGCAAAGCAATACAATCTGCTGTTGTGTCCTGAAGCTGGAAGACAGACTTGATTTTTTTGTGTAGGATGTTTACGGGCACTGTCCCCTTTCAGCCAATATAAATGAGTCGTTATGGGGTAATGTTTCATCATTTAGTTTTATAACCTGTTTTCATAGTTGTTATGATTGCTGCAATACCACTCGTATCTCCTCTGTAGTATTCCTGCACACACCATCATCTGTGCTCTGTGCTGTTTCCCTGTAATATTTCGTTTATGTACGTCATTAAAAGCAATGCATGAATTACTTTAATACCCACAGCAGTACATCACGTAATATTAACATTTTCATGCATCATGGTGAGAACTCACTACATTATTATTAGTAGCAGTAGTAGTAGTAAAAGTAATAGCAGTAGTAGTGGTGGTAGTGGTATTAGTATCATTGTTATGTTCAACCTATGTTAAGGGATTCTTATTCTATAACATTCAGTGTATGCACCAGTAGAGTTTATTTCTCTTCTCTTAAATATATTCATTTAAGGTTGGCAAGTTGGTCACTTTCTTTTATGATTAACTTTTGTTGAAATAAATAAATACAGTGGAAATGGAAGACTGTTTGTGGCCCACCTTACCTTTGCTGATCATTGTAAAAGTGGATAGCTGGCATAACAATATTAGTCTATATATAAATGAGATCTTTTACATAAATCTCTAAACATCACATAAACCACTATATTTACACTGATGCAGTGCCTGAGGCTGGCTCATTGGTTCACGTTTTGCTGTTTAGAGAAGAGGGAATTTTTATTGTGCACGAGGAACTTTCAGACAAAGCCAGTGCTGAATGAAGCTGACTATTCATGTCAGAGCCTTTATTGTGCAGCAATGTCCCAAAAATGTCTACAAAGGGAGCTAGGTGCAAACCAGGCAAAAAGCATTGTAGACATTTTTCTTGTTTCACTGTGGAGTGCCATAGGTTGGATCACTTCTCTGATCACTCCACATGTTAACAGGTTACGACATTCATTCAAGAAGTGGAGAGTCCATACTTTCTACACTCCACATGTCTGTTCCACTATTTATGGCTATAAAATCACAACCAGCACCCCTGGAAACAGGAGTTTCACAATAGGCACACAGACTCTGTTGTCTCTGCTGTGGTTCAAAACTCACATGGTGGAGAGCAAAGCCAATGACAACTGAAAAATTATATTATAATAGAATGTAAAGTTTTTGATGTAGAGACTTATAAGTATGAGATACAAACATGGAATTTCAACTTTGGAAAATAATTGTTTTTAAAATGAGGTGACAACAAGACATGTAGATAGAGTTACTGTCATCAGTTTTATTTGTAACACAGGCTCCTCTAAGGCCTGATGACTAATTACATAAAAGGAAGCAAAAGGACTGTAGAAGTGTTTCTCTGCCTCAAAAGTTAAACAGACACTAAACAGAACATAGGATAAAATTACACAACACTTGGTGATCATGTTGGTGAAATCAGATGAAATTTCATCAGGTAACCAAAGTGGCTTAGTGAGAATTTGTTGTTTTTGAGACTGGTTTTCAAAGTTACTCCAGCTCTTCTATCTATCTATCTATCTATCTATCTATCTATCTATCTATCTATCTATCTATCTATCTATCTATCTATCTATCTATCTTTAATTGTCCGCAGTACAGTGTCCCTGATAGCTCAAGGCACTGCAGCTTAAGAAAACACATGCAAAGGCTGCACACACACTTCAACTATTGATCTTGATGTCTTTACATTAAACAGACAGAGGGGCAATGCTCCCTCGGGATGATCTATAGTCCTCTGTCAATATTTAGGGAACACATGGCACTGGAATCAAGAACATGTCCTTTAAATGTTTTTCCATATGTGCCACGTGAGGCTTTCAAACCTTTTTACACAGCAATGTGTCGCTGCCAACAGGGACAGACAGCAAATGAGAAACGACCCTGGACTTTTGACTGAGAGTATACCCTCATAAACCCTCAATGCACCCCTCACATCACATATATGCCACATATTTGAGGGAAAAAATGTGTATTTAAATAATCCAGTGGCTTAATATAGGACTACAACACAAAACTTAATACATGGAACAGAACGGAAATATTGATTTTAATTTGTTTTTGTTTAATTTGGAAAATATAATTTGTTATATGTTTGTTTCAATTTATTAATTTGACAGATTCTGCCATACAAAGTGACATGCACATGAGATCCAGCTGGATTTAAAACCTGGAAACTCATTGTCACAAAAGTCAAGTCTTTAATAAGTGACTTCAGGGTACATTAATAAACTATGTATACATATATATATATACCTTATGCTGATGACACTGCAGATGTCCTTTTCTCACTGATCACTGTACAATGTATGACGCACTGAAATGGCTAAAATGGTCAAACTCACCGGCTTCAGCTTCTATTTAGATGCTTTCACCTCAACTATCCCCAATATTTACAACAGTATCTTGTATCTTTTACATCAAATTATTAAGTTAGGCTTCTTCTCGCGGTATTTTCCTGTTCCTCGTGTTAAAAAAAGGTAGAAGAGCGTTAAGGGAGAATGGATTTCCTGCTTTCTTCTGTATCAAGTGGAGCCATCATACAGTATCTTTGGACCTGCCTTAAGACGGGTTAAAGTGTGCTGTGCACCCTTAGCTGGGCTGTGTTGATTTTAGAACTAATTGACTCCCACAGGTATCAACATAATAAGTGACAGGTTTGAAAACAGAAGCCCAAGATTCCTATTCTAGTGGTGCGTCATGGGCTTGGTGAAAGCACTTTTGCCTCACAGCAAGAAGGACGTGAGTTTGATTCCTGATGCCTGATGACGGTCCTCTCTGTGTGTGTCGGTTCCACGTGTCTCCCTGTGTCTGCGTGAGTTTCCTCCTGCTACTCCGGTTTGCTCTCACCTCCAAAGACATGCAGCTTAGATTAATTGAAATATATAAATTGACCACAGGTGTGGATGGCAGCGTGATTGAATTGTCCGTCTCTACATGTCAGCCCAACGATAGCCTGGCGACCTGTCTAGGGTGTACCACACATTTCAATCAATGACCGCTGGGATAGGCTGCAGTCCCACTGTGACCCTGACATGGATAAGCTGTACAGATAATGGATGGAAATAGATGGATAACTATCGCTTAAATCTTACAGCGTGGGTGGAGGTGGTGCTCTCTGTGCCAAATTTATACACACATGCACGTACACAGAAACTGGCAAGAAAGGGAGGGTGGGAGTCCCCCACACACTGCTGGGATGGGACTGAATAAACATTTCTGATTTTCATAAAATCACATGTTCTCTCTCTCTCTTTCTCTTTAAAACACACGCTGTAATGACGCTCTGGGGGTTCATTGTTTTATTTGAATCCTTAGACGACACACACATAAACCCATGTATATCCATACTGTACTAGACTGCACCAATGTTTCTCCTTCCCGCTCCCTTACTTCTCTGTCTTTCACTCCCACGCAGTTGTTAGGAAATACCTGTTGTCATTATATTTAGTTGTCATCCCTTATCTCTCAGTTTTCATTGTGCCACTTATTCACACTTCCTTATCAGACGTGCCTCTGTTCTTCCTCCAAGGACCAGACCATAATTGAGTAAAAGATACTAAGAGCATCTCCTCTCCCGTTCAATGTTCGAGCACTGATCACAAAACGATCAAAACTGAAACTAAAGGAGTTAAAACTGTGTTCATCTTCATAAAGTTTGACTTTGTTTTCAAAGAGGCCAAATATAACTTGATAAATTTAAAGAAAAAATACCAGAAGTAAAAAAAATAAGGCTTACTGTAATGGATTGTTTTAAATCAGAACCTCTCCATAAATTTGATATGTGTTACATTCGATGATGAACTTGTTACTGTTGTGAAATCGTCCATTAAATATATTCTAAGTCTGAACATTATACTCAATTACCAATTAATTTACCAGTTTTTAAACATATGTAGTTTTATTGTTTTATCAGTGTCCAAGGATACTGATATCCTGACTAAATGTACCATACAAACCTACATCATACTTATGATATTTCATTGAGCTATTTCGACAGTGGTGAGTCAACCATCCTGGGCGATATTAGACTTTGAGTGATAGCATGTGATTTTGTTTGTCTACGTCTTGCCAGCAGTCGTTGGGTGAGAGGCAGGGCACATGCTGGATTGGTCATCAGTTTATCAATAGAACCCCATTTACACTTATGTTCCATTTAGAGATTCCAATTTGCCAAACCTGTGCGGGCCACACGGGGAGAACAAAAAGAACTCCGCTGCATCTACAGGGATACAGGGATGTGAGATGCCCTGGGTACCGTGTAGGGCCATGTTTGTCTGGGTTCCCAGTTTCTTTATCAAACCGGCTTAAACGCTTCTCTAACAAGCAATCGCATCTGTGTGCCGAAAGGAGTGACTACCAGCAGTCTGTCTTTATATTCACACTTGGCACCGGTGAGAGAACAAAGGTTGGGGGGCAAAGGTATCGTGTGTATAATGTACTTTAGAGATATAGAATACTGTGTGTCTTGTACGTACATTGTATGGCACTGTGTACGTGCCATACAACGTGGACTCATGGGTACATATTAAAACTAGAATGTGGTTGTACTAAATTTGTACATTTGTGCATATGTTACATGTGCATGTGTGTGTGCATGTGATCATCTGGAAAGTTAGTGATTTAAAGTTATACTAGATTATTTATAATGCATGTAGAAACTATTTGGATATGTGGACCTCTCTTTGTGGAGTTTCCATGTTCTCCCTGTGTCCGTGTGTGTCTGCTCCTGGTGCTCCGGTTTCCAGTAAAAAACGTGTGCGTTAGGCTAATCTTGGCAAGGTAGAAGATCTGGCGTTGGTTCCCATGCACTGTTGAGTGTGTGTGTGTGTGTGTGTGTGTGTGTGTGTGTGTTTGAGGATGGGTAAGAATGCGGAGAATTAATTTCCCTACAGGGATCAATGTAGTATGTTTTTTTTCTTCTTTCTCTCTTTGAACATCTTTGGGTGGACAAAATGATTGACTCCCCATACAAAGAACAGACAAAGCTCAGACAAGTCAATGGTGTGACAAAAATGGTGTAGAGCTAGAATCAAACTCACAGTCACACATTTAGGAGGCAGGCGTACCAGACAACCCAACGATAAGCTTAGCTGAGGGTACGCTTCTTAATAGTGTTAATGGAAGTGAGATTTGCTTTTTGCGCAGCCTCCCTTCTTCTCTGGATTTTCCTGTATTGAACAATTAAATGCTGTGTTCTTTATTGGATTAATAAAGGACACAATTTGCATTGTATTGTCTTGTTTTGTGTGAGGAAAATATAATGAAAATTGTGTCACGTCACACAGTGAGGGGAGGGGACTCCCTTTGTTGACAGATGCCAATGGACACAAAATACACACCTTCGAGGTGTGCGTAATTACGCAGCACAGATGGAAGGCATTTAGCTGTCCTTGTACATCGGATGAATATTGTGATTTCATCAGTTGAAATATATCCCACAAGTGAATGTGTGAATGAAAAACAATAGGAGTATCAATGCAAATAATCCAGAAACGGCCTTAAGTTATATGCTAAATGATCCATATTTTTGTGAATATGACTTTGCACTACACAAATTAAATAATAACAATGACATGTTTGTGGATTGTTGTGTAATATACATTTGTGGACTGTCTTCTGTGGGTTACAGCTAATAAAAAGTCCAATAAAATGTTTGTTTCCTTCAGCGGTTGAGTCGCTCCTGTAAGTAACTTGCTGGTGTCAATAACAGAATCACCAGGACCTGAACAGGAGTTGAGAGAAAATATAGAAATGCTATACCTCGTCAAAAAGCTGTGTGGTGTTTCCACCTGAATCCATCGACGGTAATTACTCTTCAGACATACATACATATATGTCTTTATGCTGATGATAACATGGTGAATCTAAACGTTTGATTAGCATCTTCAGTAGGTGTCCTCCTGTGATTGCAGTTGTACCCAACCCTTGTTCCAGGACAGTCACAGTTTATTCTTGGCGATTTATGACTTTCTTCTTAGAAATTTGAGATTGTTTTTCTTGGAAATTTGCTCCTCCCTCCAGCTGCGATAATAAATGATAAAAAAAGAAAGAGTCAAGATTACGATAATGGGGTTTTTTGGGTTTTTTTTTAAACTCTCAAAAACGTCTAAAATATTTTTCCATGACTTTAGAAACCCTGCACGAATGATGCATTGAATGCATGAATGATGCATTTCAATACAAAAGCACCTAAAGTTTGGATGTGTGATGTAATGCATGCTTAGTCTGTCCAACTGCTGCTACCACTGGCTTGGTTTCAGGCAGGGTTCACCGAGCTAACACACACTGACAGGCAAACATGAGCATCTGAAGGAACAGATACAGACTGTACTCTGAAACAACCCAATCAGATTTGAACCCAGCAATTCTTGCTGTGAGGCAACAGTGCTGATCACCGATCGACTGTGATGCCCGCTGTTTGGTCAGGTTTTCATGACAAAATATTACCAAAAACTATAGCTATAAGATTTTACAATAATGGCGAATCAAAACCTCAAGCACAAACATTTATTCCCAAGACCTTCATTTGTATTTGTGTGTAAAATAAATCATAAAGCGTATTTTTTTTTAACCCAGTCCCTCAATCTGAAATGGGTACAATGCACGCCATACTTTGCACTGTGAAAACTTTGGTTGGTCTTATTATGATTTTACCACTTTTTTTATTAGGTTTTGTATAACGTTATCTACCAGCAGCTGATAAAGATGGAAAGCTACCTATCTTTGTGCACGATGCTTTATCAGACAGTGATAGCCTGTACATGACTTCATTGTGTCTGGACTTTCAGCTAAATGTTTGCCTTACCAGATTGACAAACAGGTCAGTCAACTGTACAAAATGATATCACAAAGTGTCTCACTTGAAAGCAGCAAGAAGGTGCATATGACTGACAAAGCTGCACAGTCATCTACATTTCTTAATTAACTAGAGAAAAAACTCACAGTCTGCATCCAGATCTAGAACTGTACAAAGCAGAAATAGATTTATGTACATCAAAGTGTGAGCTGGCGGAATTCTGGATGACCTACGCACCGATTTTAAAGCAAGAGAGCAAACTAATTGAAAATGCTCATTTATGCACTTATTACCACACCAGCTCAAACAACAGCCTTTGCATATTGATGTTGGTCTCTGCAGAGGTGAAATGACCAACAGTAGCAAGCTAACATGCTGACTGTCAGTTATGAAAAGATTAGATAAAATTACACATATGGACGCTGCTCGCTGCTGAATTCAAAGTAAAAAAAAAACACTCCACACTATATACTATTTAGTAAAAATAAAATGAAATCAAATAAAAGACATTACATTTACTAGTGTGTATCTGGGAGTTTTTGGTCACATGCGGTATGTGTTAAAAGGATATTGCATGCACTTGTCACATTTGATTGGTGTTAATAAAACTCTACCTTGGTGTGTGTCATCTATAAATAACATAGCAACAATCTTTGCCACATATACGCAAGCTTCAACATGTGCTTAGGTCGTTCTCTAACTTGCAAAGAAGTCTTCACATTAAAGACTTTAAAGATGCTTTACCATAACTTGTGATTTGTATCGATTGTGTTCATTACTACATTTTGTTTACTTTCATTTCTTATTTTTCCTGTGGACAAAGGCATCAAATATGAAAAAATAAGAAATGTCAGATGAGGAAGAAAGTATGAAGAGAGTATGTGAGACAAAACTAAAACCGTGTGACATTCTTGAACATTATATTAGATAACACTGATAAGGCTCATTATTGATGATGATGATGAGAGTAAAATAAAATTGCAGTTATGGACCCATGCTCATTCCTGTTGAAGAGTCATCAATAGCACAAGGTTAGAAAAACGGTGTTGGTCTGGATTGGATGTGTTCCAAAACGTTATTGATCAAGTAGCAATGGAATATTTGAAGCAGAGGTAGTCTGGCTGCCTGCCTGCCGGTGGACTACCACCCTGGTCCTTGTGTTCGAGATCATTCCATGGTTATCATCAGCATGTGACCACATGTTTAAACATCCAGTCACATGGCCGTGCAGAACATTTGGGAAGCAGTCTGAGTCTGTGATGTCACACCTAGTGAAAGCTTCAGGCTTCAGTTACCATGCAATTCTTTTTAATTTGTAAAACTGAATTTTTTTCTCACAGCATTGTAATGTTAGATTATATACCTTAACAAAAATGAAATATAATTGATGGAAAGGAATGATTCGGCAGCAGGACATTTTTAATTCAAAGAAATATTAATTTAGCAAATGGAGACTTGTGTTTTTTGTCCCATTTTGACATTACATTTGGAGTTAATTTAAACTGCTTCAAAGTGTTAGGATACATGGTCTGTTTGATTGATGCAACTAAACTTCTGTATGCTTCTAAACACAATTACGCTCTAATTAAACCATTTATTATGTGTGATCCTTCACAGACTGAATCATTTTGATAATGTTCAAAGCAGGATCTCTCAAAGCTTAAGCAATGAGAAAACTGACTTTTTCATGTGTGGGAAAACTACTCAGCACAGGAGCACACCAAATGTGATACAGGATTATTGATTACACGGGGCAAAGAGTAGGAAAGATAGCATCTGCGTTGCTCAGCATCTATCAGAATGTTATCATACAGTTTGATCATGAACTCTTAAGTCTTCTGTAGCTATTTTGTGAAATTCAGTGGAAAGGGGATCTTACAGTTTGTAGATCTCTGACACAGGATTTTGTTTTGGATTTTGTTGCTGCATATTTTGCTATTCTGCTGCACAACTAGATAAAAATGTGGTTTTGTATTGAAGAAAACACAAAATATATATCCGGTGCTCCGTCAATGTGATGACACAAGTTACTGCACAGATGCACTATGTTGTGAAATGATTATAATGAGAGAATTTTTCAATTCTCCAACCTATCTTAACGTCCTTTCTAGCAATTTTGAGAAATCACTTTTTGGATCCACATCCGCACCAAATTCTGATGGACTCTTCCTCGATCTCTTCCATCGAGGTTCACCAAAATTAGACTTTTCAGAACTTTTACAATAATCCTCAAAAGAAAACAAGAACTTTTTAAGCATACAAGCTGACCAAAGGGCCCAGGGGACATCATGACTTCTTTTGTGTGTCTGTTGAATAAAATATTCTCATGTAATAACCCCTCAACCTAATAAAATATGACCTAATCTGTTTGTATAGTGGTAAAGTGTGCAGAGCCCCCTTTGGACTCTCTCTATGTACATGCCCCTCAGAGCACATGCTGAGTGAACGCAAACTTTTTAGAAGGTGCTGATGGGGAGGATATATTGCAACATGTCATTTCACAATTCAGTCGCAGTTACAGTATGTGACCTTTGCCACATAATGAAAGTTTCTGATATCTTAAAATACTTCAATGTAAATTTTCAGTTTTGCTGCCTGTTAATTGTTTTTGGTTTTATTTATTTATTGTATATGTTGCAGCAATCCCATTATTAGCAGGAAATTACTGTTTAATTTGTCATCATCAAATTATTTTAACAGCACAAATGACCCTTGTCCTTGAATGTATTGCAACAATTAAACAAGAAAGAAGAGACGCTAATTTTAGGTGTTGAGAGAGAAGATAACAGACCCAATGTCTTCTTATCCTGTATCACAAATGGATGAGGCAACTGATAAGTTTATCATAATTCTCACGTCCAAAGGGACTTTGTGTTTGGAGCACGCCTTGATCACTCAGTGTTCACATTGAGTGTCAGAGCAGAAATTAGCTCACACTGGATCTGTTAGACTAGGCTGGTATATGCATTTTATGGCAATAATTTGGAGATATAAATTTTAAAAAGACTCTTCACATTCCTACACATGCACCTTCCTATACATTTTTATAGTTATTTTGGATTGTGAATTCCAGTTAATAATCAATCAAACTGCACATTACTTTTTAGTGATTTTTCTTAGAAAATAAAAACCCCAAAACTTACATTTTGCAAAAAAAGTCATCATGAATTAAATAGTAAATCACTGGCAAAAACTTTGAGAAAGTTCTGAAGATTTCATTTGCAAACAAAAAGTATGTTAAGTTAAGATGAATAAAGAAAAGTACATGTACATATACATATACAACTACAACTACAGTTTTTACCCACAGTACGCAAGTGTTGATATCACCAGGAATGCAGAAGTAAAAATGAGTTGTCTTTTCTGCACACAAACTCTCTGCAGACCTGCATAGACAATAATGAAGAGCAGTAATTGTAACCGCTGTTATCTTATCTGAATTAAATTATATGCAATAGGAGGTTGTAAAACCACTGGTGTTTGCAAAAGCTAGAATGGAAAATGACTGTGAGAATGAAATGTGAAATATTAAATCATCAAAATGCCAAAGTTCTGTGGAGAGTGAGCAAATCATTTCACAGAATTGATCAGTTTAGTTGGGGTCCTGAATACCCTATCACCCTTTTGCCTTTGTCCCTCCACACAGGAGGCTGGGGTGGACTTTGACTCTTCAGAGCACTGTCTGTGCTTTTCAGACCCCTGAAACAACTAAGGTTCAGGCTATAAAAGCCCTGTGCTGGATCTCAGGAATCAGTCTCGTCTGAGTACTCGCCAACCACAAAGGAGAGAGCTTCAGAGAACCCATCATGGGGGACACAAAGCTCTGCCTTTTGCTGCTCTTGAGCACCGCTGCATTAACTTGTGAGTACCTCTGAGAAACGTGCATTGAAATATATTATATATTTCTTTGCAGTACTTTTGCATTTTTTAGTGTGAAAATAATTATAAATTCTTTTACTTCTTATAACAAAACCAGTTGATGCTCGTAGTTTAGACAACTTTTGCTGCAAATTCTATATTCAAAAATATTGTCTGATACTTCGTATTTTGAGGAAACGTTTGGAAATTACTTTGTAATTATGATTACAAAGTAATTTTAGACAAAAGTAGTAATAATTGTGAATGACAAGCAGTTGTTCACAAGTGCTTGTTCACAGTTGGGTAGATGCATCCAGCTGTCAGCCTGAGCAACACTCTGTTCCATAACAGGTCTGACATGTTGTACATGACCAATTTCAGTCCAGAGACTGGTCATGATCACTCACTGTGTTTTACCCACCATTGTAATTTGGTGGTGCAGCAGATAGATTTTGTGATGTTCATGCAAGATCATTTTGGCTGGAATGTAATAAGAAAATGCGCTTGGAACTTAAGACACTTATTTTGATGAGGAACTACGTAAGCCAATCTCAAAATTATGCAGCTTTATTTTTAAATTTTTTTTAAAAGGAATACTAAGACAATTGAAGAGAAATCCACATAAATAGTGTATTAATCGTGTATTAATCGTGTATTAATAGTGTATTAATAGTGTAACCAACTTTTACATATATTTGATTTTATTTGTGTTCCTCCACATAGCTGCACAAGATGAAGATCATCCATCCTGCCTGTGTAAGTATAACAACAGACCAATTGATTCCATTATTCCAACACTCCAGGCTACATATTACTTAATTATACAACTCATTATTTCATATTGAAATAATTCTTGACATGTATTTTCTCGTACAGTGGACAAACGGTACAAGCCCCTGCACAAGTATGAATATCAATATGAAGCTGAATCTCTGAACGCCATCAACGGAGCCTCTCTGCTCCAAAATGGACCCAGGGCCTCTTGCTTGGTATGAATTTGCAACAAATTTCATCAAACATCTAGTATCGTTCAGTTTTTCTGTTTGAATATTAGTCCTCAGTGGTGAGAAAAAATATTTTCCGTGTCTAACAGGTTGAGATTGAAGTACCTCAGACTTGTAGTTACATTGTGCGCACAACTCGCTGCAGCCTGAGCGAGGTGACCGGCATGGACGCAGAGGGACACCCTGTGTTCACACCTGCTGCCCACTCAGACGACTTTGCTGCTGAGATGGAGAGGTACATTACCATCTTTAAAACATTACCAAGTTTAGACTTGTAATGGCACCTTTGATATTTAGGAAGACTTCCATTGATACTGTAGATGAGGTTAAATCGTCCATCGTTTTGTTTTAGATACCCTCTGAAGGTTGTGGTTGAGGGTGTGTACGATGTGAAACTTTACCCTGAGGAAGCTGAGACAAAAACCATCCTGAACATCAAGAGGGGTATCATCTCTGCTCTTGCTGTGCCTCTGATGGAGGAGGAAAAGAACAAGAACATGGTAAGTTGCTGACTTTGTATGCCGCTCTAGAAATTTTAATGTAGACAAAAGAACTTGCAGAATGAAAACGATATTTTTCAATATTTCATGTATATTGAAAACTCTGTTCACCTTTTCAGCCCACCATCCACGGAATGTGCAAGACCTCCTACTCTGTCAATGCTAGAGAGGATATTGCAACTGACATCAGCCTCACCAGGGATCTGTCCAGATGTGACAAATTTGTGCCCACAAGAGATTACACCAGCCCTCTGGCACTTATCTCCGGCATGGTAGGATAGCAAACATGTTAGCACTAAAATCTGTTTTGCTTTTACCAACTGATTCAAACAAGTTCCAGTGCATTCAAAGTTAGTTACATCTTGAAATAACCCACAACGTAACACACTTCTTTGTCTTTTTCAGCACTACCCTCTTGCCCAGCTCGTCAGGAGCTCCCAGACCTGCAACTACAAATTTGACAATGAGAATCAACACATGACCCAGGGGTCCTGCACTGAGAACCACATCCTCCTGCCCTTCTCCCACAAGTAGGTCCAATTGTACACTGCTCTCTATATTGTGTTTTATTGTGTACGGTAACTATATTCATGCATCCTATCAGGCAGGCATGCGGTACATAATCCTTTGTTTTCTCCCTACAGGGGACAGTATGGAGTCACCAATGTTGGAAAGCAACAACTGACTCTGCTTACAGTTTCTCCTCATAACGACAGAGTGTTTGACCACAGTAAGGACATATTTTCATTCATACTTGTTTTATTTATACATTATTTTTATTCTTGTTTGATTATCTTCTCATACTCATTCAATGTGTATCCTAGATGAGATCGCTAAGGGCCTGCACATGGAGGCCGATGAGGACAAGACTGTGCAGGATAAGGACTCTGTCCTGAATCTGCTGAGAGAGCTGGCCTCTCTGTCTGAGACTGAGGGTGAAACGAGGGCCCACCTCTTCCACAAACTTGTTACCATGGTCCGTGGGATGAGGTCTGACATCCTGACTTCTGCCAATGCCGAGGCTCTTGAAATATCTCCTGCTCTGACCTTCCAAGTTCTGGTCCAATGCGGTACCCCTGACTGCAGTAGTGCCATCATGGACATGCTAAGGACCTTCGACAAATCTTCACTTGAGGTTGATGCTGCTGTTTTTGCTCTGGGACTCGTGTCCAACCCTTCTCCCCTCCTGATCAATGACATGCTGCAGATGGCCCAATACAAGCCCAGCAAGCCCATCATGTATGCCCTGAGCAATGTTGTCAAGAGGTGAGTGATGCTGAACAGACATTATTTAAATCATAATAATAACAATGATAGTAATCTTGACTTGTTTCCTCTCTGTATGAAATAAGATGTGCAGGCTTTAAATTATACATTCATATTCCCCCTTCGATAGATTGTACAAGGCTGAAGGAAAACTCATTCCCGAGATTCATTCCGTTGCTAATTTCATGGCTTCCCAGTTGGGTGACTGCTCTGGTGATGACGACCAAGTTTTCTTGACTTTGAGGGTTGGTATCTGTCTCAATAACTCTAATATTATTGAATATGGAGCATAAAAGAGCAGCGTTGCTATTGACCCCTTTGATTATAGGTCATTGGAAACATGGCTGCTGCCATGGGAGCTGCCAGTCCTGCACTCAAAGCCGGTGTGATCCAGTGTGTGAACCAACCTGCTGCATCTGCGGCTGTCCAGCAGGCTGCTATCCAAGCATTCAGGCTGACCCCAGTCCCCGAGGATGCAAGTCCAATTATTACAGTGGCTTAGAAAAAATATTTTTATCATTGAGTAGAATTTCTTACTGACTGTTCTATTATTTGGGTTACAGGGCAGGGAAGTTCTCATGCAGGTGCTTTTGGACACTGCTAGCCCCCAGCAAAAGCGTATCGCTGCATACCTGGTATTGATGAAGGATCCCCAGCCAAGTGAACTGGCCAGGCTTGCTGCTGCTTTGCCAAGTGAGGCGGACCAACAAACCAAGAGCTTTATCATCTCCCACATTGCCAACATCTTGTCTTCAACTGAGCCTGAGACACAGGAGTGAGTGGGGAACAGTTCTTCAGGTCCTGATTTGATAAAGTTCTATTGAAGGTTTGTTTTAATATTTTACTTTCTTTCCTACAGGCTGAGACAGAAGCTTTTTGATGCCCTGCAGACTAATGAGGTTGGACCCGTAAAGGATGCCACAAAGTTCTCTCGCAACTACAAAATGGGTTCTCTGGAGGGCAACATGATCTTTGAGGCCACTAGCTACCTGCCGAAGGAGGTCATGCTTGAAATGACCCTCAGGTCATTTGGCTTTGACATTGATGTGGTGGAGGTAACACTTGCTGCTATTATAATTTATAATCTGCTTTGAGGCCACTTTGAATCTGTGGCGTTGACTTCCGGTGGGTTTGTAATTATAACAACTTGTCAAAATTTAAGATCGGAATGGAGGGCAAAGGATTTGAGCCAACAGTTGAAACCCTGTTTGGAGAGAATGGATTTTTCCCCGACACTGTCCTGAAGACCATCTACTTTGTGTCTGACAACATGCCTCTTAAAGTCAACGAGATTTTGATGAGCGTTGTGCCTGCTCTGAGGAGGGACAGGATGAAGAGACAGGTATGCAGAGGAAACAGCTTGTACACATTCAATAGATGAATGGGTTTACTACATAACTGAAACATTTTTAAACATAAATATCCATAGACTTCCCAGAACCTGGTGAAGGATATCGGGCTAAACCTGAACAAATTGCTGAGGGAAATGACAACAAACCCCTCCCCCGAGGCCATGGTTTATCTGAGACTCTTAGGAAATGAGCTGGGATATCTGAGGACCAAGGAAATGGAGGAGATGGCCTACTCTGCCGTCATGATGGTTGACAAAATGCTCAAGATGTTCCCTGCTACTGTATGTAACAGCCAAATTCAACATGTTGTTTAGAGGACTACCGATAATATGGATGTGTGTTTTAAATGTATTTTTATCTGTCACAGATGATGATGGAACTGTTGACTAAGGCCGACAACACAATGTTTGCACATTACATCTTCATGGATAATGAATTCTTCCTGCCCACTGCCACTGGTGTCCCTCTGAGGATTGAACTGTCTGGTACTTTCACTCCTGGTATCAAGGGTGGACTGAGGATTGCCGCTGACATGGTAATAATTATTGTACATTAGTTTATATTAGTATCAAATAAAATTGTATCCTGATTGAGTACCAATACAATTTTCCCTCCGATGTTTCCACAGAGCGAGGTTGCCTTCATGCCCTCTGCTGGCATTGAGTTTATAACTCACGTTGGTTCCCACATCCCTAACTACGTTAACTCTGGATTAGAGATGCACACCAACATTTTCCATGAGAGTGGCCTCAGTGCCAAAATCTCTATGGGAAGCGACCATGTTACGCTCACCATGCCTGCTCCAACTTCTGCCACAAAACTCATCAAAATTACGTAAGTAAACATTTTGTCATTTATGACACGTTTCTCTGCTTAAATACACAACATAGGTTCATCATGAACAAATATTAATCAGCAGGCTTATAGAACTTTATCTACGATGCACTTCAAGGTGCTATACAATTAAATAATCTTTCATTGAAATGGAAAAGACAAATCTAGCTATATCTAAGTTCAAATAAACAAGTAGTTAAGCAATTCAAAAAGGAATGACACATTTTAACTCCTACATTTCAATTTCAGTAACAGCCTTGTGGCAGTGACTGGAACACACGTAATGACCATCCCTCCTGCGGTGAACGACCAGGTTGATGTCACTGAGTGCACACCCGTCTTCGCTGGAATGAAATACTGCACTGCTCTGCACTACACTGATGCTTTCAATTATGAGACAGTCCCCTACTTCCCCTTCAACGGAGATAGCAAGTGAGAACATCTACACCGCTAGCAAACTAATATAAATTTATATTTAATTGAGCATGATGTCTAATTATCTGCATTACTTTATCAGGTTTGCTGTGGAGCTCCACCCTACCGGTGAAGTCAGTGAATACACAGCTACCATTGCGTATGAGCTCCTCATGGAAGGAGAAGACGGCCTACAGAAGGTTGACTCTGTTAAACTGATTCTGAGGGCCGAAGGTAACATAATCATTCCTTGATTTGAATCACTACAGTGAAATTGGACGTCTACTGCAACGATGTAACTTTACTCTGTTGCTTGGTGAAACCCAGGTGCTGATCCCACTGAAGCTAGAGCAGTCATGAAGTACAACAGAAAGATGAACGTCATCACAACTGAGCTCCTAATCCCTGACTATGATGTGGAGGCTGGTTTCAGACTGGGTGTTGTTGATGGCAATACCAAGGGCAAAGGAACTCATGCCATCTCTCTGGACTTCATCAACAAGAACATCCCTCAGCTCTCTCTGGTTGGCCGTGCCAAGTAAGAAGCCAGATCACAAGGGAATAATAATCAATATCATATGAACATGAAATAACATCAACATGACAATTAGAGTTAGGAATGTATTGATGACGAGGTATGTGGTATCTTTCAGGCTGCAGGACATGAAGGAAGCCATGTTTCAACTCCAACTTCTTGTCCCCATCATCAAGACCGATGCCACTCTCACAGCTCACCTGAACCGTGATGAATCGGAGTTTGATCTTGAGAGTGATATAAAGCTCCTGGGATCCACATTTGACCATAAATTGAAAATGCAATATGGTATTTTGACTTTCCAACTATTCTTTTTTATTACATAATGTTTCAGTCACACAATAAACCAATGTCATTGGGCAAGATAGTACAGATGACTGACGGTGTCAGCCAAAAGCAACTTTAGAGGAATACTTTCTGTTTTTTTTCTCATATATATCATTATTTATTCCTATAGATGCCAGCAAGGTTGAGGTTGAGTTCAAGTCTGATGTGGACTCTGACATCCTGCACGTCGTTCCATACGGTTACATGATTGATAAGTATGGCAATGATGTTCTTGACATGCCGGTGGGAGAAACCGACTTGAAGGTCCGTCAGATCCTCACAAAGTTTGTGGAGGTATGAACGTTACATTTTAAAATTAGTGTGTGCGACGGATTATATATTTTCCTTCTTTAAAGGCAAGCTGCACCTAAAACAATGTTTACTTTTTCTGTAGGCTACAAACAACTTCATGGAACACTATGGCGCTGATATTCCTTACATACAGAACTTCAGAGTGCCTGCTATGCCAGAGATTGCATTGCCTGAGAAACTGTTTATGAACGCGTAAGTTTAAAAAAACGCACTATTCATTTTTTATGACTTGCATGTTTTTTGTATTTTTTTCAAACAAGTTCATTCATTAATCTTTCCCTCTTTTTTGTTTTTTACAGTCACACAAAAGCAGTCTACCACTTCAACAATGAGCGCTTCAGCATTGCTATCCCTCTCCCTCTTGGAGGAAAGTCTACAGTGGACATGAACTTCCCACCAGCTTTAACCACACCTAGCCTGTCTCTTCCCCAGTTTGGACTGGAGATTGTGTCCGTGGAAATTCCCATCCCAGAGCTTTTTGTCCCTGAGAGCCTGTCTCTATCTGTTCCTCTGTTTGACAAAATTGACCTTTCAGCTGAGATCAAGAGCAACCTGTACGACATGGATGCTTCAATGGCTGTTGGCAAAGATGTTGTTGAGGCACCAAGTTACTCAGCTAAATTTGATGTGAGCGGAACTTCCCCATTTGACGTCTTCTCTGTACATCTTGAAGGTATGTGCAATACATTCAGAATTCATTGCATTATTGTTCTAACTCAGTTTTAGAATAGAATAGATTTCAAATTTTTCAATTTTAAAATCTGTTTCTTTCATAGAAAGGATTTCTGCTATAGCTCCAGTCATTACATTTCTATTTTTGTTATTGTAGGGTCTGGAGTGGTTGCCATCACTGATTCCCTCAAAGCCAGTTTGAAAAGCTCTTTGGCCCATAAGTTCATTGAAGCCAGTGTTAGTGTCACTGAGGATGTAACCATCACAGACAAAATCAATGTGAAATCAACCAGCAAGATTGATGCCACAAGTCCATTTGGTCTCAAAATCACCCTTGACCACAGTGGCATGGCTGGACTCAATACTCGAGAAATTTTCGTTGATAGCAACCTTGATGGACAGTTCAAGGCAGGACCCATCTATGGCAAAACCATTTCCGCCCAGTCATTCAACATCCTTCCATTCACCCCAGAAGCAAACATTGATTCTTCTCTTAAGTTTGACACTACATTTGGCAAGGCCCAGAACACCATATCAGCAACGCTTGTCAATGGTGAACTCTCAGTTACATCCAATACCAACGTCTTTGAGGACACCTTGACACATGCTGCTGAGCTTTCCTTCAAAGAAAACAAGCTGTCACTTAAATGTGATACAAACGCAAATGCTCTTGGAGCAAAAATCCGCAATCACGCGGAAGCCTCGGCTGCTACAGGTGAAGTCATTGTGAGGATGGAAACCAACGGGGACCACTCTGACAATCGCATCTATTCTCTGTTGACTGCCTCTCTCGATGTCAACGGTCTGGCTCTAAACAGTGATGCCACTCTGAAGTTCCTTGAGAATGAGGGAACTCACAAGGCTGCTTTGACAATGAACAGGGATGGTTTGGCTACAACTGGAACAACCACCCTCCAGGGGCTTATGTCCTTGGAAAGCACCTTCAGTGCAGGGCTTGATGCTTCAAAGGCTTCTTTGTCCGTTAACAACAAGGCTATTATGAATGACATGAATAATGTCAAGTTTGATAATGCCAACTCACTGGAAATTACTTTCTCTAGCCTCCACCTCAACTCAAAGGCTGAAGCTTCTGCCACCGATCTTGTCTCTTACACCCATGACATCATCGTTGACCTGAAACCCTACACTGCATCTGCAAATATTCACAACAACCTGCACGTGTGGGCTGTCAACTTTGAGAATGAAGCTCAGCTGAAGGCAGAACTCTACAAGTTGGAACTAACTGGAAACCTGAAGGCTTTCAGTGCTGATCAAGAAATGAAGCTCACCTATGAAGCGAATTATGCTGACATGCATGCCAATGCTAAGTGCAGCACACTAGCAAAACTGTTTGGAACTCAAATGAGCCACAACACTGAGCTTGAAGTTATTGGTCTTGCTGCCAGGCTCACCAATGATGCCCGCTTCAACTCTCAACCAATGCGGTTTGACCACAGCCTCCGTGCCAGCATTGTTCCATTTGACTTCAACCTTGATGCAATGTTCAATGCTGATGGAGACCTGACCATGTATGGAAAGCACAGTGGCCAACTGTATGGCAAATTCCTGCTAAAAGCACAACCCCTGGCTTTTGCTAGCTCGCATGAATGCAGAGCTTCGTTGACCCAGCTGCTGGGTGAAAGCTTTTCCATAGAGACCAGTATTGACAACAAGATGGACACAGTTCTCATGCCTCAGGAGCAGAGGATAACTGTTACTGTCAAGTCTAAGATTAATGACCATGCCTTAAATCAGGACATTAGTCTTTATAATACTATTGAGAGAAGTGGAATTGAGCTCTCTGGCACCGTCCTCACAAACTTTCTCAATGCCGCCTCCACAGAAAACCAGGAGTTTGCCATGTCTGGCTTCGTTAAGTATGACAAAAACACAAATTGTCACATAATCCAGTTCCCGCTGATCGAAAATCTGCCTGCCGTTTTCGAAACTGTCAAGGACTTTGTTGTGAGTTTTGCTGAGTCATTGCAGAATTTCATCAATAATGATGAGGTCAGAGCTAAACTAGAGCAGTTTTCCCACCATGTGAGTAACTTTGTTGCTCAACTGAATATTGAAGGCCTGGCCATGCAGCTGAAGCAGTACCTCGCTGATTTAACCCAAGAATATGCGTTCTCTCTGGAAGATGTGGACGCCACTTTCAGTAATCTGAAGAGTACATTTAAGCAACTCATAGACGATGTCATGACTTTCATCCCAACCTTTATTGACACGACAAAGGACTTCATTATTAATGGATTCCTTCCTGAAAATCTCATTCAGAAGATTCAGCAAAAAATTGAGGACTATGATGTCAAGGGCATGGTTGTTGCAGTGATTGACCTGATAAATGACCTGATTCAGAAAATTGACCTGGAAAAACTGAATGGCAGTAGCATGGAAATCCTGAATGATATTGACACCAAATTCGGAATCAAGGCTAATCTGCAGGCACTCTTGACTGAAACGAAGGAGTACGTTGCAAACTTTGACCTTTCACGATTCACTTCTGAGTTGAGAGACTTCATTTTGTCCTTCAACTTCAATAGGATTCAAGACCTGGTGGTTGATGTTGGCACAACCATTTACAAAGAAATCACAGATTTTCTGAAGGAAATGAATGATGACTTTGACATCATCGGTAAGATCAATTACTTCTATGCCAAGATGAGGGAATTGATTGTTTTGGTTGAGGCTGACAAGAAAGTTGAAGCCATCTTGGACAAAGTTATTGAGCTTATCAGACAATTCAGATTTGAGGAAACCATCACGGTCATTGTCAACAAACTGAAGGACCTGGCTCTCCCTGCTAAACTTACTGAAGTTATGGAGCAATCTATCAACTATTTGAAAGGAGCCCAAGTCAGTGAAATAATTGAATCCCTGAATGCGTATCTTGACGTTATTGTGCACAACTTGAAGTCATTTAATTATAATGACTTTGTGGCTCCGGCCAATGACATGATTGCTGCATACACAGGAGTTGTGAACGACTTTGTCAGGTCTCTGGAAATCCCCCAGAAACTTGAGGCAACAAGAGTTTTTGTCAACTTTTTCTTGTCTTCCGTGAGAGACTTCATGGAGCACCTGAGAGAAATCAAAGTCGCTGATATGATAAAATCTACAAAGGACATGCTCGATCAGTCACTGCTGAATGACCTGAGGAGCTACGCAGAAACTTTGAAACTGGAAATCGTTCAAATGGATGTCAAACGTGAGATCACTTCTTTATTGGAGTCCGTCAAAGAATTTTATAATGACATACTGGATCTATTAGACTTCAGCATGGTGGTTGATTTCGTCAGCATTATTGTGCCTGAACAAAAGATCATCGCCGAGGTGCAGCAGATCGTAACAGAGCTCATTAAGGAAGTGAAGAAAATTGAAATCAAGACACCAATCTTCACCGTTCCTTTCACTGATCTTACTGTGCCCTCATTGAAGTTCAGCATGGACAAGCTTGAGACTTTTGAAATTCCAACGCAGATAGACATCCCTGAGTTCACCATCTTGGGTTTCCACACTGTTGAAGCCAAAACAGTTTCCTTCGATGACATCAAGCAGAGAATCGTAGAGCTTATTGACTTCATTGCACACTTTGAGAACACGATACTTGATCTGGATGTTTTCTTTGGAAACCTGCCCATGAACCTTCTTCCTCCCATGCCTGAAATAATCTTCCCTGAGTTTGAGATTCCTGAATTTTCGCTGCCCACAATCCCACAGTTCCCTGTAGAGAAGCTTGTGGAGACCCTTCAGCTTCCTGAAATCGTGCTGCCAGCTATCCCAAGTGAGTTCATGTTCCCATGCTTCGGTAAACTTTATAGTGAAATCCGATTGAACACTCCTGTCTATGACTTCAAGACTTCTGCTGAGCTCCAGAACTCCACTGACAATGAATTGACACCTCAGTTCACTGGATTCCTCACTTCCCAGGCCACATCTGAGTTTGATGTTCTTAATTACAAACTAGAGGCAACTGCTCGTTTTGCAGTCCCAAAGATGAGCCGTATTGTCGTTGCAGAAACTCTAAAATTCACTCATGTTGCTCTTGGAGTTGAACATCAAGCGTCTGTAACTCTCTATGGACTGTCAGCCCAGGGCCAAGCCAAGTCTACAGTGAAGGTCACCACAGAGCCTTATGCTGCTGATTTTGTGAACACTGCCTTTATCGCTATAGAAGGAGGTGTGTCTGCCTCACTTGACACAACTTACAATCATTTGGTAAATCTTCCAGTCATCGATTTCAGGAATGAGGCCACTCTGACCCAGAAGGCAGTTGCTCGCCAAGATGGCTACACCATCAGTCTTACAGTTGACAGCATCGGCAAGATCAATTCCGACGAGGCAACCCATCAGAACAACGTACGTGTCACAATAACTCCCAGCCTTGTTACCATGGTTATGTCTGGTGAAACAGACAGTGACATCTTGAAAATGAAACAGACAATGACTGCTGAAGGTGCCCTCTTTAGGTATATTAAGTTTGATCTCCGCAATGAGGCTGAGGCTCCAATCATTAAAAACAGCCTTTTGGTGGTATCTGCTAATGCTAACCTTTATGACCTAAAGGTTGAGCTTAAAGCAAACCATGACACAGAACTGTACGGTGACATCAGCGGCATCCTATCCAATGCAATCCATTTTGTAGCTCGACCAACTGAGCTTCTGTTTGACATCCAGAACAGAGGAAATGCCAAGGTCAACCTTTTTGAAACACTGAGTGCAAAGTTGGAGCTGCAAAATGATTATTCAGCCATCATCAAGCCTGACATCCAACAAGCGCACACAGCAACTCTGGCACGTATGAATCAGTACAAGCTTTTCTACAATTTTACCATCGAAAATAATGAGAGAGAGGCTGTCTGGTTAATGGACATTGATGGCGAAGCCAATCTTGACTTCTTGACATCACCTATTAACATTCCTGAGTTTGAGCTGCCATTGATTAACTTCCATACTCCAGCTATCAGTGATCTGAACTTGTATGAGCAAACCGGATTGAATAACATCTTGACCGCCCCTGAGCAGACTATTGATGTTGATGCCAAGATTGTTTACAAAAAGAGTGAGTTCGCTCCCCTTGTTGATGTGATGGGCCTGATCCAGATTCCATCTGTGGGTAACCTGATCTCTGAGCTCTCTGTCAAATCTGCCATCGTTAATCTGAATCTCAATGCTGCACTGAATGCTGAAGATGACATTGTGTTCCGTCTGGCAGCAACCACTGCTTCTGTCTTTGAGAGCTTACGAGCCAAACTTGATGGCACTAGCAGTCTGACCACCAAGAGGGGAATCAAGTTGGCCAACTCCGTGTCTCTTGAGAATCCACACATTGAGGGAACTCATGACAGCACCATCACTGTGAGCACTGAGACCCTTGACACTGCTGTCTCTGTGGCTACTGTTGCAAAGATTCACCTGCCTATTCTCAATCTGGAGGCAAACCAAAACCTGGTTGCCAACACCAAATCCAGCGCAAATACCGTCTCCACTGTGACAGTGAAGGGTGATTTTGACATTCCAGTGATCCATGCTGTTGGAGCGTTAGAGGCTTCTCACTCCCTGAAACTAGATGGAACCTTTTTCTATATTTCCATGGAAACAATCAACAAGGCAAAACTTGATGGCACAGTCTATGAAGAGAATGTAGTGTTGGGAGTCCTGGATAATGAGGTTACTCTGTATCTAAATGGTGATGGCTTGCGTTCAACTCACAAGGTAGTGGCTGATGCCAAACTTAGCAAGGCCGGTGAAAATGTCATTGGCATGGATGTGGATGAGAATTTTGCACTTGATGCCTCTCTGAGCCGTGTTTATGCAGTGCTTAAGTTTACTGGCCACAATGAAGCAAACGTGTTTACCTTCAGCACCAAGGGGAAACATGTGGCACAGGCAACCATTGAGATTGCACCAATTTCTTCCTTGACTGCCGATATTGAGATTGATATGTCTCAGCCAAGTAGCCTGGGTGACCTCAGCATCTATGAGAAGACTGTTGTTGACGTGACAGTCCCCAAGCAGAAGTTCTCAACCAATGCCAAGGTTGTGAGCCCACTATACACCACAGAACTGGCAGTTGATGTGGAAGGCAACGCACCTGTCTTCAAAGTCATCCTCAAATCAACAGCCACATCTGCTTTTGTCATCTTGGATTATGACCTGGATGGTGAGTTGGAATTTTCTTAACATGTTTATCTACAACATGGTGCAGAATTTGTTGTACACCAAATTCTGAATAAGTAAATTTGATTTTCTTTCACTAGCTTCTACTACTGCAAACCTTGAAAGTGAAGCACTGAACATCATCAGCAAGCTTGCCCTGACACATGCTGACCTGACCATGGATGCCACTAATACTATTAACCAAGCCTTGAGGTAACATTTATAACTTGTATATATTGCTCATGTTCATATGTATTTTTTTAATCATTTTGAATTTTCTTCTAATTTCATGTTTACTTTCCTTTAGTTTCAGGAGAAAGCGTCAAGCTGATGATGGGTAAATATTCAATTAAAAATAACGTATTTTATTAAGATGTACTCTTTAACATGTACTCGTTTCACATTTTTAAATGCTTTTTTTCTCTTAGTGCCTCCTATCATACCCTGAATGTGGACATCACCAGCCCTACTTTCACCGATGTTAACCTCCGCTACGCTGCTCGCAGAGATGGAATCAGCGCCTCAGTGTCCACCCCTTCCACCGGTTTCCTAGGCCTTCAGCTCAGTGGTCGAGTTCCATCTCAGATGAGTGCAAGACTCTATTGTCGTTATGCTGTGAGTATTTTTAAAATGCATTATTTTTTTATTTTTTTCATTATTAGATTTTAAAAATTGGAAATTAAACACTATGTCATGTTCTCTTTTGTCCTTTTTATCAGTCTGAGCCAGCTGCTGATGTTGATATCTTGAACGTCCGATCAACTCCTAAGGATGATGACAAGCTGACATTACATATTGGTGCTAACCTGGAGGCAACAAAAGATTTGCTTGTTGAACTCAAGAATAGACTTCCTTCCATTCTCACTACACTTACTGCGTTTGCTGACAAGTACCATATCTCAGAGAACTTGTACGAATTGAAGCAATCAGTTGTTGACCGTGTTAGGGATGCCTATGATGCTGCTATCCATTATGACATTGAAATGAGCCAGTTGTCTATCTTCTTCAGGAACATCTTTGTCGAGTACCAAAAAACTGTTCAAATCCTCCTCGATGCTGCTGTCAAGCTCTTGAGAGAAACCCAGTTCAAACTACCCGGGTCAGATGAGATGACCACTATACCTGAGCTCTTACAGAAGCTGACCAGCAGTGTTGCTGCTATGCTAGAGAAGGTGATCGAGGTTGTCTATTCAAGCGTAGAGGTCTACTATACCACCCTTATTGAGAACATCAAAAATGTCAAATTCCGCATGCCAATTGGTGATGCAATTACTGGAGGCCAGATCTTTGAACAGGTCAAAGCAGCTTTCAGGGCCATCTTTGATGAAATTGTGGACTTTGTGAAAAATATGGAGAGGATTGACACAATGCTCGTGAAGATAGGTGAGACCCTGAAGTCTATTGTTGACAAATCCCAGCAGTTTGTTGACTCTGTTACATCTGATTATTTAGATGCAGTGCTAGTCGATATTAATGCCATGTATCGTTACGTTCTCACTGTACTAAATGATGCTGCTGAACAGATCGCTACATATGGAAATGTGGAGCAGTTGAGCCATGCCCTTGACTATGTCATGGACACGTTCATTTATGTGGTGGAGCGCTTCAATTTGATTGTTTCTGGTGTACTGCAGCAAACACCAGAGGAGGCCTACGTGAGGGCTAATGCAGGGAGACTTGAGATTGACCTTCCCTTTCCCTTCCTACAGTGAGAGTCACACAGACCTAAGTATGTCTTTTTCAAAACATACTTGGTCCAACTAAGGACATTAGCTCTATAACCATATTTATAAAGACTAACACCTGTTGTATCATTTTCATTTAGCTGGTTTATTGTATACAAACATTGAGATTGCAGTGCTTTATTGAGCCTCATCTTCCTTTGTTGTACGATGACAATATGCAAAGACTGAAGAGCATCAATAAAATCTATTACTGAATAAGTGAATGTCCTCTGAATGATTCTTTAAAATCCACATCTTCATGGTGCACATATGATTTCGCATGATTCAATTAGTTTGTGAACGCCCTAGGTAACACATACAGAAACTGCTTTGATTCTTCTCAAAAGACTTCACTCAATCAATCCACGTAGAAATCTACATTCACACTGAATAACAGCCATGTCTCAAAGGGCTTTACATATCCACACAGCAACAGTTCTCCACCCAGTCTATTAATGTAGTCACAAACTCCCTAGCTAATCTAAGCATGTAAGGAAAGCGGGTCCAAACCTTGAGAGATCCAGAGATATATGATCTTTCTTCAAATGGCCATTTGTACAAACAATATTGACATTCTTGTTTTGATCGAAGGTTAAATTCCACCATTTCAGATTAACTATTGTACCTGTCAAATTCCCAGATAAGATTCAGAGCATAAAGAGCTCACATTATTAAACCACCCTTTTTGCATGATGTGCACTGAAACATCATTAGATCTGTCTTGTAGTCACATCTCATTACTCAGTGTTTCAACAACAATTCTACCATTTTACAGCATCAATAGAAAGACAGATGACAATAAAATTCCTTGAATATTTTCCAGGTGGCAATGGGATTGCAGAAGATACATGTGCTGATGCAAGTTCAGTGTTCATGTTTCCCTTGGTAAGCAGATGTTTCAACATAACACACCCTCTCACAGTTGACCCAACAAAGCTTGATCAGGCCACAGCTAGTGCTCTGGCAGCAATCTTCCATGAATCCACATTCTTGATCCAGAGCTAAGTTTTGGTGCAATTCAGGAATTGAATGTCATGCAGCCAACACTTGTACTGTTGTGATTACGTTCATCTCCTGTGTATTAGTCTTATCTAAGTCTGCTCAGTCATTCATGAGTTCTTTTCAGCTCCTTCCATGTCAGCAACAGTCACCCCTCCGCCATGCTTCAGGTCGCCTGCTTCTCATTAGTCACTGGTCAGTCTAGTTAGTCTACATAACTGTATTATTCTTCTAGGTATGAAGAATTATTTCAAATGACTGTCCATTGTGTCACTACTCACTGGTATTTAATGAATGATACTGACACTGACTTTATCTTTATTAGCTGATCTTTTTTCCACCATATTGAATCCCTCACAACACACTGCTCCCGCGGGACTTCACAATGTTATTCTACTACAGTGTCCGGTGGCTCACCTGAACTGGCTCTACTCCACACCTGTCTTCTATCACCTCATTAACTTTAAGAACAACAAGTTTAAGAACTCTCCTGCCATTCTTCAGTGGTAGTATGACTCTCGGCCGACTAGTTAAAGACTATTAGTATAATCTCCTGTGTGTTGTTTTTGCTAATTAGATTTTCTCCAGTGCCTCAGGATTCCAGTGCCAACTACTCTGCCAGACCATCTCCATTTTCTTTTTTGAAGTTGATTTATCACTTTATGTGGTCCTATGTGTTAGTTGGAATTTGAGTCATTTTCTTAGTTATTAGCTAGTCTTTGTTTTGCATTAATAGCTATTTGCTTACCTGTGCATTTATGCTCTGTTCGAATAACTGGGTGTCTGAGAGTGAGTGTGTGTCAGTAACGGTTGACTACTGTTATACATACAGTATGCACCGCCATGGCGACTGGTGGCCCTACACGTGGCATGCTATTATTCATTCTTGTTTTCTTTCTTTTCCTGGACAGGTGCTGTGGGCCTAAGCGAGTGGCAGTCTAATCCCCTGGTGGTGATGGTATCCCTTCCCGATGCCCTTCTTGTTGGTGCAAAGTGTCACAGACGGTGTTTATTTTCAGATCCTTCCCCGTTTGACTGCCTGCCACCATGCCAAGGAGAGTCTGAATTAAGTAAAATTAAGATTTAACCAGCTAGAAAATGTTATAGCCACATCTAGCATGATGTAAGAAGAGTAACCATATCATTTTGGAAGTCATAGGAGCAGGATTTGGCACATTGCCAAAGTCTGTGAACGAACTGACTTTCTGTAATGGAGCCACAGTGCCATCTACTGGCTTTGTTCGCAAGATCACTGAAACAATACTAAATACTCGCCAAGTGCTTGCTCATGGGGGAATGTTGGGTCTCTATATATTGAACTGCTTTACCTGTAAAGTGCCTTGAGATAACTTGTGTTGTGATTTGGCGCTATATAAATAAAATTGAATTGAATTGAATTGAATTAAACATAATATATATGTGAGTGCTGTAAATTTAAAGGAATACAGTCATGAACTGTACATTTATTTCCAGTAAATTACTATGATTCTAAAATACAGTAAAAAAACACATTTACAATATAGTGAAGAGTTTAACAGTGTAGTTGTAGTAGCTTCAGTAAGAACTGCTGGGCGACAAGAGTTGTAATCTGTCAAAAAAGTACAAATTCTGATGTTTCTAATGTCACTGCTGTTATCGAAGTCCCAAAAATAACCCTAAATTGTCTACATTAATTGTAAGCGCTTACAACTAATGAATATTTGAGTTAAGGGGGCACATCTGCAAAAAAAAACCATATAAATTAGCTTGCTTTACTAAACACAGAGGTTACCATGGGTTAATTTGTCGCCAACAATATAGTGGAAATAATGACTAAACCTATGGTAACTATAACATATCCATAAGGAAACAAATCCAATCTGAATCTCCAATTTACGACTGAGCTATAAATTTATTATGGAAAGAAAGTTGTTATACAATTCTCAATGTACTAGATATTTGGACCATTATTGTCACATATTTTAGATTATGAATATCTCTTGAACAACTTATTACATTTTGCCACGGGTGTGGCCTTTGGTGTCTTAAAACAAAGAATTTAATAGTAAGAGATAGCAGTGAAAAGAATATTACACAGACTAATCCAAGACCATGTAGACATTGGACTGAGATTGTAGTTTAGTATTAAAAATTAGAAAACCAATGTCAATTACTGCATGTTAGAAGCGTTTGATAAGAACCTGTAAAAATGCAGTATAATTGCAGCTTATCAAAGCCCGCAGCTTTTGGGTTGGACCTATGAATAAACATTTTGACCGTATGATTATGCAATTTGTGGCGATTATGCTTTGTAAGACTGAGAAACAATAGTTATGTCAACCAGGGACACACAATGTGTTTTAACCAGCCTGAAGAGGACCCTGATGAGTCCAAGGCTTATGTACGAGTAGATAGTAAAAGACTGGAGATAAATATTTAATTTTGCCTCTCGCAAAAGGTTTTAAGACACATGGGCTTTTCTTTCAAGCACAGCTTTAGTTATAAATAGATACATGTAAGTATGCATACGGAACATGTGTTTTAATTATTATTCCTGAAAGTTGACTGTACCGACCTATATTAAGGCAAACTGTTGCTTTTCTTCCATTATTTTTGGTGTTGTTTTTTAAATGAAATCTGCATTGTGCAACATATGATTGTCGTGGGGTTTTTTACACTTAACACATCATTTCATGACACTATAGGACTTTTATCTCAGTTTGTCAGTGGTCACATTAAAGTCTAAGACGCATGACCAAATCAAGATGTTTACATGAGCCATATTCACAAGTAGTCCATTAGAATATCCTGTTTGGAGGTTGCTGAAGCTTGTCTATTTGACTTACTCACCAAGTCCTTATGCATGTGTAACAGGATGAGTGGGCCTGATCATTTCCAAATACACTGCAGGCTGCTGTTATTCAGAGATGAGTCATTTAAACACAGCATCACTCTGCATCCGCCCATTTGCTTGCTGATTATTCAACAGACACACATGCTCTAATGACAGAGCCTCCAGAGTTGTGATGGCCAAGTGTAAGTGTGCTCTGTTTTATTACATAGTCTTGAGCTGACTTGATCTTAGCAGATCTGCTTGTTCCCATTTAAAAGAATTTGTAGGCTGGTGGACAGGGTATAGAACTGCTAACAAGGCAACCAAGGTATCTTAATCACTTTAGAAATTTTGAGATAAGTGCTAATTGCCACCACTGTTTTTTGTTTTTTTAGGTGCAGCTTGCAAAACTGATTGCTATTCAATTGCTCATATTCTAATTATTATAAAACTTTGCTCTAGGTTTGCCTAAGCCTAATGTGGTCTATTGCTGTGTATCCTATGTAGCTACTATAATTACATCATAAAACATCACGGTATGTTCCTCTGCCTTTTCTTCTTCTTTTCACCATTTGACAAAATTTCCCTCTGATACCATTTGACGAACAAGCAAAAACCTTGCATCCACTGAGCAGAGGACAATGTGTTAATGATCTAGTGGTCTTCTCATCGATTGCTAAGGTTTGAGTCAGTGAATTCTATTGACTGCCAAGTAACAATATTGGTGTTCTGAGTGTCCATGTTGTTTTACAGTATGAAAAAGAAGCTGATAAAAGATAACATTTCTGTTTGATAAACCTTTCATGGCCGTGGAAGATGAACTCTGCCCTGTGCTTTCACCTTTCGCATTTATGTAATATACATGTTTGTGTAATATATACCGTTGTGGCCAAAAGTAATGTCACTCTTGCATTTTATTCCAGTAATGTAACATGAGTTACATGGATGAGTAGTGAAAAAAGACATTTTCGTGATGAGTGGGACTACATCCAACTATCCTGTCTGCAGGAGGATAATTGACCCAGCATTGAAGAGAAAGATTATTTGAAGTGTGGAAAAGACCAGTTGATACCTGAATAATGTTATTATTGGAGTGGCAAATTGAGTGGCAAATTTGCCCAATGCACTGTGTGTGACACCGTGAACAAGTTGACACAGCTGTAATGTCATTCAGTGAGCAGAGGGGGGCACTGGAACATACCCGCATTAATTATGATCCCTGTGTGATACATTAACGCAAGAATGAATGTGAAAAAGAAAAGAAAAAAACACAGAAAACACTGGGGATCAAGAGAATACAAAATAACAGATAAGAGCACAGAGAAAATGTGGTTTTGTGTTTTGCAAAGGTCTTACATCATTTGAAACCAATAAGCAATAAAGAGCTAGCTAACATCACAAAAAATAACTACAGTAAATTATTAATCCAGAAAATTACTGATTTTCTACTGAAATAAATAAATTTTCGAAAACTAGGTACAGAACATCGGTCCAACTATTATCTGTACCGCTTATCCAGGTCAGGAGCGTGGTGTGGCTGGCGCAGGATTTTAATTCCGCCACCAGGTGGCACCATTGTACTGTTCCGTCTAAGTTTGGGGTTCGGTAGCCGTGGGCCACCGTGGGTGAGTTCCTCTGCCTGCTGGTAAATGTTTAATTGATTCCTTCCAACGTCTTTCTTGAAGGTATGTTTATCCTACTGGTTATCTCAAACGGGTTCAACTCTTTGTTTATACATGCCGTAACTTATTTCGTCGTTTTAATATGCCCGTTAAGAGGGTAATTACTACATTTGTATATGTTTATAGCTGCCCTGAGCTAGTGTTTGTAGCTCAAACTACAAACTGGTAATCATTTTACTTTCGGTGTCCACGTCAAATTATATTTCAAAAGTCATGAAACAGCTTCTTCATGGGTTGAGAAGATAAGATGCTCATTTTTGTTTTTCAGAAAGTCATCCAATTGTCTTAAACTCTCCCCAAATTTCTGAAAGCAAAGGGGAACTTAGCCCTACAGCATTTTAACTCATTTTATGAGTCAAATGGGGTCCCATGATGCTAAAGACATGCTCTACTGGTGTGAAGGATGCTGGGATAGATAATACTTTCACTCTCATAGAGTGGAGCTGTGGCCTGATATCTGTCATGTTCATGTCAGCTGCGGCCTTAACTTCAAGAATAAACACACATATGTTGGTATGTAATGTTTGAGGAAGTGAAGACCATTGTTTTATGCTATTTTATATTCATTCAAGGTATGAGAGCAAATATGTGTAACTTGTGAGGGGTTTTTTTCAGATCGCCCCTGAATTTCTTCACCGATGTTACATTCCTATTGTTGGCCAGGTCTAAATCAACTCAGTTAAATCCAAACTGACGATCAAGCATGGCAGCCAAGGAGGACATGGATCCTCTTCACCATTTCCTTCAGCCATTTTGTTTCTCGCAGAGACAGAATCCCAAAGGGATGTGGGTAACGTCAGGCAGTGACTTCTTGATTTCACTATCTGGAGCAGGTGAGTGTTTAGATCCAACACTATGGAAAACTCCATGCTAGTGGTGACTTATTTTTTATGGTAAGGTGCTGAAATGCCTGCAGCTTGAGTGTATTATTCCATCAAGTGGAAGTTGGTGCAGTGATAGTTCTGTCTGTGTTAGATGCTGCCTCACATCCCTCTTAAAGCTGAGTGATGGTGAATTTTGACATTCTGCCAAACGTTGAAGAAAAGGCTTTAACTTTGTTCATTCTGTGCTGTGTAACTAATTGCAGAGGAGGAAATTGAGTCTTTTGCCTCGCTGTCGTCAGGACTTCCCAGGACATATCCTATGTCTTATCCTCCAAGGGTTTGCATCTTACTCATCACTATCACCACCGCACTGCTCTTCCTCCTCTGGCATCTTAACCTTAAATACACATTTCATAGTAGCTGCATTTATGACAAGGCGCACCTGACCTTACTTTCTGTTATATTCATAAACGATTTCATCAAAAGTCATTGATTTGTCATCTGTGCTGTGTCTCGTAAAGCCATAGCAGTAACACCCGAGAAGGACTGCTTCTTTTTGTTGGATGTCCTTCACATGTATCCCTTGTAATATATATATATATATATATATATACAGTATATATGTACTCAAGGTTGTCCAATGCAAACACAGATCTGGCTGACCTTGCTTAATCTTTTGGTTCATTTTGTTGGAAAATGGGGAGTTGTCTTTGTACATGCACATGGAAAACCAGGTAGGAAACACTCAATAAACATACAACAGTAGTAAACCGTAAAAGACAAAAAAACACAATAATTTTATTCCTATTGCCCACTATCACATACAATGTCTCCAAGGGCTTAACACAACCACATAACAAGGATGGGTCCCAACTCAGCACAAAGCTCTCTATGAACACAAAAAAACATGAAGGAAAAAAAGGCAGAAAATTTGGGAGAGGTTATTCAAACAGAAACTTCCTCTATGCGAAAGGTCATCTGTTCAATAGGAACCGCATGTGTGATTCATGGAAATTCAATACAGAGCGTAGGAAAATAACATGAAAACACCGCTGGGGATCTGGTTTAGTAAACAAGTCTCAAGTCCACACAGATGTGGTCAAACTCCTGACATGAGTCAACAGTTAATTTCGATCCAGAGTGGTGGAGGGGTGAAGTCATGGCATCCTGTTGAATTGTGGTGGTATAAAATTCTGGCAGCCATGGGGCCAACACATGCAGGGGCCATCTGAGGTGGAGCTGGATGGAAAGCTGCAGGTCAGGACATCGTCCAGGACAGAAGCCACACATAAGATCAGATCTCTGACAAGACAAAGACCTAAACAACTTATGGATAGGCCCCAGCACTCACAAGTGTAAGGGGGAACCGGGAGGAAAAAAGAGTAGAATGTGTGTGCAGAGGAGGGAAGTGATAAACATTAAAACAGTCAACACTGTTACTGAGTCACTACAGGTCCTTACCCAGACCTCGGTTAGCTTATCACTCCCATACATATAGACTGCCTTTGTTGACAGCAGTTGATTCTACTGATCACCTTAAACAGTCCACAGCCTGGGGATTCAAACCTGTTTGCGAGTCTGACTGTATGGCGACTTGTGTGTTCTTTGTCTGATGGCTAAAGGGCAAAGACAATGTGACTCGGGTATGATTTCATTTGTTATTTGTTGTGCTTTCCTCAGAGTTCTGTCTGGGAGCACAGCAGCACTGACCCGGCTTGCCTCAAATTTAGTCTAATTGATTAATAATTAACAGCCGTACTGGTCTCGCAACATCTTGATTGATTACAGTACGTTTCCCAACCCTTTCCATCTTAAATTCAGTGCACTTGTCTAAACTGCTGTCGTTTCCACAACCCAACGTTTCTTTCTTTTATTTTTTCTTTTAGTAGTGGCTGCTGTTTCTCTTACGCAACCTCAAACCGTCTCCTTTTGTCTGATTAAGTTATCTCGGCACTATAGGTCATCACATTGACAGAGTTCGTATCTGTTGTACTGCTGATCAAGCTTTCGCAGTCTGGTAAAAGGTGGTAAAAGGTGAAGCAAGACTGTTCACATTTTCAGGAGACACCTCGTTCTTTTACTGCTGCTTATTTGAGAAGATTAAAAGATACGAGTAGTATTTTCTTTGCAGTATGAATGTAAGGAGGTCTAACTGTTGTAATATCTAATCCTGTGTGTATCAATTCTGCGATGTACAAACATTTTTCAATGGCATTAGTGCAGTTTTTACATTTAATTATTTTTGCCTTGGGAGCATTTTAGACACAGTAAAGCCAAGGTTTTTGCTAAATGAAAGAAAAAGCTACATAAACCGATGTATGACAGATTTGAGAACAAGGCGTCATGTTTATTTATGGCAATTAAAAGTCTCTGCGGTAATGACAAAGAGTCTTGAAAAACCTGAAATTGACTCACTGATGCAGGTTTCAGTGAGATTACTTGTGAGATAAAAAACAAACAAACATGAAGATTTGGGGATACGATATCAAAAATATTGTGTAGGGCCTGAAAGGGGAAATCAAACACAAACATACACACAAATCATGGGGAGCAGAGCACTATTTGGTATCTGAAAACAACAAAGCTTTATGTGACGTCTTTGAGGAGTGGTTGGGACTGCTCTTGTACTGTCACTCTTGTTTCCTACATTATAATAAGGTGAAATATTCTGTGATTATTATTATGAACATTAATTTGATAAGACTCATAAGAATCCACTCAAAATCCACAGACCACCATGACATTTTTGAATATATTGCACATGTTCACACAAATAAACTATACTGTTTATCATCAGCAGCAGCCATTCATCAGTGACCAGATACAACATTAAAACAAGAGTTAATTTATTGTCTGATAGTTATTCAAGAATTCAGGTCTTCCCTTAATACTCCGATGATGAAGCAGACAAAGTAGTATCTGCATAATGATAATTGTGACAGTTTCATTTTAACCTCTGTAAGAGTTAACAGTCATGGGGCAAAGTTTGCGAAAACATTTGCAAAAACATTCACAGTATGTATGAGTGTCTAAACAGCGGCTAAAGGGCACTACATATATAGCATTTATGGAATATTAATAATCAATAGAAATTAGAATGAATAATTGATTCCAGATTCTTCTTAGTTTTTGACTTGTTTTTATGGACCTATTCCACAAAAATTTAAACTGAAAGTTGAGAAAAGAGAATAGAATGGTATTGGAATTGTTTTTGGTCTGCCTTTATTAGTCTCTGATTTTTATTTATTTAATTGATATTCCGCAATGTCAGGAAATTGTACAATATAGTAAACAGGTAGAATGGTACAAAAAGAGAAGGCCTTAAAATAATTTTCCTTTTTTTAATTGACGCTTTTACAGTGGCAGCTCAAACAACATTTTAAAAAGTGACTTTAAACTCACAGCATTTAAATCCTAAGCTACATCTTAATACTTTGCTAATGCTGAATCTGTTCATTTACTGTCTGCCCTTTGAGCAATGCAGGCAATCAAAGTTAGTGATACAGGATATATTAGCTATTATATGACCTACATTTGATTACGTAATTTCTTTTGTATCATTATCTATGAGATTATTTTGCAGTGATCATTCAAATACTGTATAAATTACTTTTTCTTTGAAATGAGTTTTTTTTTTTTTGCTTTTTTTGCTTTATGACACTCGATACAGTAGAGAGACAGATAGGAGGGACAGGACAGGAATGACATGCGGCAAAGTGCACAAGGTGGCATTGAACCTGCGTCACTGCTCTATTTGGTATACTTGATGCCCACCAGGGCACCGCTAAACTCCTTCATTTAATAAAAAAAATGAATGACCCCTCATCATTGACTTTATATGTCACACAGACAACTCCACAGCATCAGACAAGAGGAGACAACAGCACTGTCATGTAATCATCAGGCACATCCCACCCAGTGCTGACAGTCTTTTTACCTTTGGCCTGCCACAAGGACTGCTCAGACTTTGGAACCAGGACAACACATTCGCAAGTCCTGGTTATCACGCAGTGGAAGACTCCGCCAAGAACTATAAAAGCCAAAAGGCCAAAGCTTGAAGATTAGTCTTCAAAAAAAAGAGGACTCTCCCTGTCTTAAGGCTTCCAGGAGCTTTACTAACCCATCATGGGGGGTATCAAGCTCTGCCTTTTGCTGTTGCTGGGAACTTACACACTAGCCCGTAAGTACATACAAAAACTGCTTCTTGAATGTTGCATTATTTCAATGTTTTGTATTTATTGTTCAATATTATCCTGTTTATTTGGAGTATCATGTTCTTTATTCTATTGGTGTGATTTTGTCATGTTACTCATCCTGCTGGTTGGTTAGGGGATCTCTCACACTTCTATCGGTCTCAGTGTAACTGGAAATAATAATGATTCGATTTAATGAGACAAATTTGTGTTTATCTTGTAAGTAGAACTTTATGAGCAGATTGCTGCTTTTTAACATGCCAAGCAATCATGTTTCTTCATCTTCTTCATCAACAGAGCAAGATGCTGATGATTCACAAATGTGTTTCGGTAAGTTATTTCTTTACGGATTAATACATGACAGGAAACTAATTTAGAGTCTCAACACTGTCACGTACACTGTGTTTTAAACAGGTGATTTAGAATTCATGAGATTGTTTATCTACTCAGCTGAACCTTATGTGGAGCCCAAATCCATATCAGTTAGTTACAGACTGTCATGTTATTAATATATAATTCATATATCCTTGTCAAATACTGTATATACATATGTAAATGACACTAGAGCAAATATATGTCACACTAAATTTATGTGTATGTGAGTGGTATGGTGATAAAATCTAAAAACATTTTCTGTAATTTCTGCATAATATTTGAATTACGTAAAGTTTATGATTTCATGTCAGCTTGGGAAGATGAACAACAATTAACATGGCAATGCTCTGATTTATTTTAGTGGCCAAAAGATTCAAGAATTTCAGGAGATACGTGTACAACTATGAAGCTGAGACCTTCAACGGCGTGAATGGAGCATCTGATGTTAAAAGTGGCCCTAAAGTTTCCTGCAAGGTCTGTCTCACAGCTCTGATTGTTATTGTGGTGACTCTTAACACAAGCTGTGCAGATTTTAACACGTTTTAATCCTACAGGTGGAGATCGACGTGCCCCAGACGTGTAGCTTTATCCTGCGCACAACAGAGTGCTCTCTGATGGAGATCTCTGGTATGGATGATGGCACGCCTGTGTATCGTCCTGCTGCTGGAGCTGAAGCTTTCACAGCTGCTATGGCCAAGTAAGTCACACAATTAAACTTTCAATGCAACTATCCCCTTAAAACAATAATTAAACCAGGTCATGGGAAAAATTCAGCCTCTATAACTCCATCTGGGTAAATAAGAGAGAAATTAAGGCTTAGGTGGCAGGTTTTTTTAAAATGAGACTTTTATGATGATGTCTTTTCAATGGAACATTCATTTATTAATGGGCTACTAATGTGACAAGTCCTTTAAATCCTTCCAATGTCCTTTAAGTAACAATTTGTCACCAGTGCGTCAGGGGTTAAAATACAGATGTTTTGGGGGTTTTTTTATTAATAAATACATTTGCAAGCAGAAGCTAAATCTCAAACGGTGCATCCCTTAATAAAATAAAAATGTCATGAAGAAGAAATCAATAGGACAAGAAACAGTGGAGCTGATTAAATAAATGGCAGTTAATGATTGACGAAAAGCAATTTTCAGGACTAGTAGCAGATCCATGTGTGGATTTAACAAAAGCTAGTCTTGAGGGAGCATGTTGGAAAATAAAATAAAATAAAATGGAATTAAATGACATACACACTAATTGATCGTGAAAAGGACTTGATAATAAAACACATAAAAAATGAAAAATATGATATAACAGATGATTTGTCCATCCAAACAGGTACCCCTTGAAGATCATGATTGAAGGACAGACAGACGTCAAACTCTTCCCTGAGGAGGATGAGCCTGTTAACATCCTGAATGTCAAGAGGGGAATCATGTCTGCTCTCATGGTGCCTGTAATAGAATTGTGGAACAACAAAATGGTGAGACCTCCCCGATTGCTCTTTGCCTTGTTTTCGTTTTATCAGTACACACAGCAGATACCGATCGATGGAGCTCTATAGAGAGCTTCTTTCTCTTTGTGGCGTCGACCACAAAGATAAAAGGAGTTGCTCAATGAAGAGATAAGCTGCCCTAATCATAGGTGAAACATGTCATCCAGTAACATCATGTTCTCTGAACGGCAATCTTCAGCTGCAGGTCAAAGTCCTAGATAAGTTTATCTGTGCGATGGCATCACCTGCTCTCATAATACAGACTAATCTTTCAGTTCCACCTAGATAATCTGATTCAGACAGATTTTGACTGTACAATAAGCATGTTTATCACCCTGGTGCACTGGTACGAATATGCTTTTATTGTTTTTCCGTCCTCATTACTCATATTTATTGATTTCAGGCCACCGTGCATGGAGCCTGCAACACTGACTTCACGATCACTGACACTGATGTCACCGTAGAACGGGATCTATCCAAATGTGACAACTTCATTGCACGCAAGGAGACCATCAGCCCATTGGCCCTCATCTCTGGCATGGTAAGAGCTTCTATATAAAAAACTGAGCATGGCAAACAAAAAAGTTGAATTTCAACTATTTAGATGCTACACATTATACAAATTTACGTTTTCTTACTTTCATTTGTGGGTCAATTTTAAAGGTTTGGCAGTGGTTAAATGTGCAAAAACACACACTCGTGTTCATGGAAAAAAAGAGCAATACAATTCTTTTATGAGAAAGCATTCAGGACTAATCCTGACCAGTGTGGTTAGGCAAAATATATTCTCCAGTCAACATGTCTGTATTATCTGACAAAACATGGATGATGTTGTTGTTTTTTGCCAACAGCACAACCCTCTGTCCAAGCTGATCAGCAGCACCCAGACCTGCAACTACAACCTTGACAGCCAGAGGAAGCACATGACCGGTGGAACCTGCACAGAGAAACACATCTTCCTGCCATTCTCCAACGAGTAAGTTTTGGAAGAAGCCAAACAGCCTGGAAACAGCCTGGAAGCACCTGTTGTAGCCAAATAAAATCCTTTCTGAGCAGCAACGTTGATTACTTAATTGCAAAAACTGAGAATGAAAACAGTAGGTTTTTCCATTTGTTCCAGAATGGTAGATTTTCTTGATTATTTATGCATTCACATTCTCACTTTGTATTAATATTTTAATGTTTGGAATTAATTTGAATATATATCCACATTCTGATTGTTTTATTATCCAACTCATGTATATTTTCAGTTAAAGAAATTATATAATTTTATTTACTTATATTAATTTAAGGAAATATTTTCTCCTCTCAATGAAAACAGGAACGAATATGGAGTTTCTACACTTGTGAAGCAGACTCTGACTCTGAGAGAGATGAACAAGATCAATGACAGAATCTTTGACCACAGTGAGTGTATTTGGTTTTTAATATATAGTCTAATATATTGAAATATAATCAGGGAGCCAAATGTGTCAACAAGTTGAGCATTTTCTTATTGTCCATGTGTTATACTTCTCTAAAGATGAGGCCAGCCTCAGGTTCTTGCCCATGGAGGCTGTTGAGGACAAATCACCTGTCCAGACCATTGATGCTGCCATTGCCATAATGACAGAGCTCAACGCCTTGACAGAGAACCGTAACGGTGAGCAGCGTACCATGATCTTCTACAAGTTGGTCTCAGAGCTCCGCGGCCTGGAGCTTAACATCCTCAGAAACGCTGCCCAGCAAATGATGGAAATGTCCAGTTCCCTGACATGGCAAGCTCTGGCTCAGTGTGGCACTCCAGAGTGCACCAGCGCCATGATAAACTTCCTCGGGACCTTTGAACCTAATGCCATTTATGCCCTGGGACTGCTGCCAAACCCCTCACGCCTCATGGTTAAGGACATGCTGGAAATCGCTCAGCACACACAGACTAAACCTGTTCTGTATGCCCTGAGCAATGCTGTCAGGAAGTAAGTGTACACTCTTTTTAAATTCTAAAGAAAAGAAAATTCTCCTCATTACTGCTGAAACAAATGTTGGATATTGTAAATTATCTAATCACAAGTGTCTGACTTTGTTGCTTAGGCTGTACCAGAATGAGGGCAGAGTCACACCTGAGATCACTGCTGTGTCTGAGTTCATGGCTTCCCTTCTGGGTCCAGACTGTAGCGGAGAGAAAGACCTGACTTTCCTGACGTTGAGAGTGAGTGGCAATCATCTCAGATGCACATCATTATTTAATGACGGTATAGTTATTTTCACTTCCAATGTCCATTTTTTTCATTATTTGTGGTATTCAATCCAAACTTACAGGTTGTTGGTAACATGGGAGATGCAATGGAGGCTGCAGATCCTGCTATAAAGGCCACTCTGTTGAAGTGCATGCGACAGCCTGCAACCACTCTGTCTGTGCAACTGGCTGCCATCCAGGCTTTCAGACGCATGTCTGTAACTGATGAGGTAACACAGAAACACAGTATGAAATGATTTGATCACATGTGTACCAATTTTTTCTTGTCCTTGGCCCATTTTACAGTGGTATTTGCAATATCAATTTTATTACAGCATTACTGTTGCTTTATCCATCCAGGTTCGATCTAACCTCCAGAGAGTCAGTCAGTATCCCAAGGGTGCTGTCCAAAAACGCCTGGCAGCCTATCTGATTCTGATGAGGAACCCCAAGGAAAGTGACATTGAGATGTTGAAGAAACTGGTTATTCAGGAGCAGAACATGCAGGTCAAGGCCTTTGTGACCTCCCATGTCTCTAACATCATTTCCTCCACCAATCCAGAGACCCAAGAGTAAGAACAAAGCAGTTTATCACAATTTATGATATTTGTTTTTGTTTAGATCCAGCCATGTTGACTGACTAACCCAACTAAATGTTTTATTTACTTATTTATTTATTTATTTTATTTTTTCCCTTCCTCAGGTTGAGAATGAAGATTGAAGATGCTCTCCGTAATGATCTCACTACACACACTGACTACACCACAATGTCCCGCAACTACAAGCTGGGCATGGCAAATGAAGCCATGGAGGCCAACCTTCACAGCAATGTTGTCTTCGATCCCAGTAGCAAATTACCCAGAGAGGTCTTGCTGGAAACAACCCTGAAAGCATTTGGATACAATCTGGACATGTGGGAGGTATGTAAAATAATCATGCAAAACACTCATAGAGTAAGTTAATAAGTATATATAAATAATCTTTGGCAAAATGTCCATTCCTCCTGTTTTGAATCTAAATGTTTTATTGACCTGCAGATTGGCATGGACGGTAAAGGCTTTGAACCCACCATTGAAGCCTTGTTTGGTAGGAATGGATTCTTCCCCGACACTTTGTCCAAGGCTCTCTACTGGGCTGAAGATAAGATGCCCATTAACATCAAAGAAGTTCTGGCAAAATACACCGCTCCCCTGAGATCAGAGGGACAGAGGGTATGTTTTCACAATGTAGTACATCTTACAGCCTTGGTTTGTGCTGTTGTACGAGTTTCTGCCAATACCACCTCCACTGATACATATTAATGTCTGTATCTTTCTTAAGGTGCCTGAAAATCTTGTGAAGGAAATAATGAGGAACTTCAACAAGCTGGTGAGAGATTTGCAGAACAACGAGGCCCCAGAGGCTATGGCCTACCTCAGGATCATGGGAGCTGAACTTGGCTACATCAAGGGCAACGAGCTGAAGTTAATGGCTGATAACGCAAGAATGTATGCAGAGGTTCTCCTGAAGCTTATTCCTCAATCGGTAGGATTTTTTTATTTATTTTAACCATGATACAAACAAAATATTCCAGTATATATTAATGTTTTTCTTCGCCAGGGTTCATTACATTTACGGACTAATTTTCTCCCCTCAGGTCATAACTAACCTGATGTCTAAAACTGACAATGAGATCTTCGCTCATTATATCTTCATGGAGAACAAATTCACCTTGCCAACAGCATCTGGCTTCCCACTGAAATTTGGTCTGTCTGGCACATTTGCTCCCGGTGTAAGGGGAGGCCTTCGCTTCTCTCCAAACATGGTAAATATTTTATTCACAGTATTGTCATAGTATCACTTTTGTTTTGAAGCTTTATAGTGTGTGCAACTGTCCGACAAAGTGTTACAACTACAGTGATAACAGTTTGTCCTGGCTCTGCGCCTTATTTAATTTCTTGCAATCTATTTCTATTTGCAGCAAGAAATGTCCTTCATGCCCTCTGTGGGGATTGAGTTTTTGACTCAGATGGGAGTTCAAGTCCCCGAATTTGTTGTCTCAGCTGTTGAGATGCACACCAACATGTATCACGAGAGTGCATTCAATGCCAAGATCACCATGAGCCAGAACCAGATCAGGCTTTCCATTCCTGCCCCACAGGGCAAAACGAAGCTCCTCAGAGTCAGGTACCAAATAAAAAATTTTCGTTTTAAGTTCATAATAAAGTTAAGTGAAGTGAAGACTGCAGAAACTGACCCCACTGTTCTGTCTTTGAAACAGCAATAGAGTGATGATTGTGGGTGCTGGCCGGGCTGAGGTGATCCCACACGGTGAAGGTGAAGTGTCTTGCAACCCCCTATTCTTTGGAGTCCAGTATTGCACCAAAACCCTTAGAGGTCACACTCGTGATGATGCTCCTAAATATCCCCTCAATGGAGAGGCCATGTGAGTTATAGTCTTTAAATTATTTACTGCATGTACTGTCACCATATTATTCTTAAAGTCACTAAGCAATCAAGTCCTGAAGCCGTCTTGCTTATGATTTTTTTAAATATTTGATGTGCAATGGCGCAGTGAGAGATTGTTAAAAAGTGTTTGTGTACAGAAAAGCTGTTGTCATCCGGTGATTTTGAAAAGTATTATTTTGTATTGTGTTGAATTTATCACATAATTTAATTGCTCAGATATGCTTTCAGCAAAAACTAGAGATAGTCTTTTCTAAGAAGTAAAAGTAATATTTATGTTCAATTTATTTTATTTATTGATATCTCTGTTTGGGTCATCCTAGGTTTGCTCTAGACATCACCCCAACAAACGAGATCTCTGAATATACAGCCACCATTGCATATAAACTCCTCAACGAAGGCAAGGACGGTCGCCACAAGGTGGATTCTGTGGAGATGACACTAAGAGCCGAGGGTATGAAAATTATTTATTGCAAAAACAAATCCAACTTACAAAGCCTATGAGTTACAAACAGTGGCTGATAAAGTACCTCCAAGTTATACTTGAGTAAATGTACAGATATCTCATTTAAAAATGACTTTGTTACGGGTGAAATTGGCCCATAATAAAACATACATTTCTTTGTCACTTTACACCACCTTGTTTTTCCTTAAAACAGAAAAAAATCATTATATTGCCTCCTGCTTTGTGGTTTTAGGTATTCATCCTACAGAGGCTTCAGCCATCATGAAATACAACAGGAACAGGAATGTCTTCACCACCCAAGTCCAGATTCCTGACTTTGATGTGCAGGCTGGCATCAGAGTTGGCATCACTGACAGCAGTACTAAGGGCAAATCTATTAGCTTTGAGTTCTCAAACAAGAATGTCCCACAGATGTCTCTGACTGCTCGTGCCAAGTGAGTAAGCTCAGTCGTCAGGTGCCTACAGTGAGGGCGAAAATACACAGTCAACATATGACATATGACATGAACGAGTTTGTCTGGATTAAACAATATTTACATATTATTTGAAATGACTGTGTAACGTTTGTCACAGGCTGCAGGCCATGACTGATGGCATGATGCAGATTCAGCTGCTTGTCCCCTCACTCAAGACTGATGCTGCCATTACTGCTACCCTTACCAATACTGAAGGACTCACTATGGAAATCAGAAGTGACATGAAGCTCCTACAGACCTCCTCCATTCAGGCAGTCATCTTCAAATATGGTACAACTTTTGGAAATTTGCATTTTTGTAGTCCACACATTAATGTTTCATGCTTGTTGGTAAGTAAAGCTTTATTTTTGCATATCAGGTGAAGACCAGGCTGAGATGCAGCTGATGTCGAATGTGAACTCTGATACCAGAGTCCTGGTGCCTTACACTGAAGCCCTCCAGGCTTGGTTGAGAATGTTTGTGCAAGATGTTCTAGACCAGCAGGTTGTCAACACTGACATGAAGCTGCGTCACATCTTCACCAAGGCTGTTGAGGTAAATAATCATTTTGCGCATTTTTAACAGACAGAGAATTTCTTAAGGTTGTAATCCTCACAAAATGTTTTGTTCTTTCATCAGGCCAGCAATAACTGGATGGAAAAGATCACAGCTGATGTTCCCTATGTTGAGACCCTTAAAACTAGTATGGCAGAGGTGACAATGCCCTCCATGCCTGACAACTTGTTCATGAACTTGTAAGCAAAAAAATAAATGACTTGTCATTTTAATTTGTTGAAATAGGAAATGTCCTGGTATTGCAAATTGATAGTTTTTACATCAGAATGATTTTTTATTGAAGGAATATTCTCTTTTCATTCTTTCACCAGTGAAAGCACATTCAAATACCAATTCAACCAGGACCGTATGACCATTACTATCCCTATTCCTCTGGGAGGCAAATCATCTGAGGAACTGAGGATACCTTCTATGCTCACCACACCACACCTGTCCATGTCTCAGATGGGCCTGGAAGTTTCCCCGAGGAGAATCAACATACCCACTTTTACCATGCCCTCTGAATATGACCTCATCCTGCCACTGATGGGAATGGTGGAAATGGCTGCCAAGGTCAACAGTAACTATTATAATTGGGAGGGTATGGCCTCTGCTGGCAACAACAGTGTCGAGTCTCCAAGCTACTTGGCCAAGTTCAAAGTCATGGCTGAGAGTCCCATGGAACTTCTTTCCTTCACAACTGAGGGTAATTTGGGCTTCCTGTATATATTTATATATATATAAATATATCGATACATACAAAATAGTCACCACTCCCTTGTAATTCATACTTAAATATTTTGTCTTTCCTATTCTGTTTTAAAGGAGCTGCAGAGATAACTGATACACCAGATGAAACTATTAAGTATACCTTGGATGGTTCCCTGACACACAAGCTCATGGAGACAAGTTTCAGTGTGGTGGAATCAGTTGCTGTTTCAGACAAAGTAATGTCAACAGGAAGATACAAGCTTCAGGCCTCCAGCCCTCTGGGTCTCCAGTCCTCCCTAGCTATCACCTCCCAGTGGTCTGCAGTCTCAGACATGCTAACTTTAGACAGCAACATGGACGGAAGTTTGGCTGTTGGACCCATGTCTGCCACAACCACCTATTCTCAGGCCTTCGCTGTGGAGCCACTGAAGAAAGAAGCAAGATGGGACTCTACATTTAGGATGGATTCTGCAATCCTGACAGCTATGCAGAAGTTCAAGGCATCATATACAAATCAGCAACTTCAGATTAAGTCTGTCACCGACATGAGCAATGACCCGATGAAGCACACCACCAAATTTAGCATGAGCTACCAGGATGCCCAGCTTACTGTCCAATCTGACTCTGTGACAAAGGCTTTTGAGAGGATGCTTCGTAGCCAGGTAGACTTCACTGCTTCTCCAACACAGAGCAGCATTAGGATTGAGAACCAGGCTGGTGACACAGAGAACCGTGTCTACTCTTTGCTGTCTGGCTCCATTGCACCCTCAGGCATTGAAATCAATACTGATGCTTCCCTTAACATCTTTGCAAGCCTTGCCTCTCATAAGGCAACCTTGTCCCTGAACATGGAAGGCCTGACCACCAGCAGTACCACAACTGCACAGAGCAGCCCGATGACCTTTGAGAATGTTTTCCATGGTGGGTTGGACACCACCGGTGGCACCATGACTCTCGTCACCAAGGGAGCCATTAAGGAGAACACGGCTGAGCTTAATGTTGATGGTAAGATTACAACCTCAGAGGTGTATCTCAATAGCATGTTCAAAGGCAACCTTTTTGATGTCAGCACCAGGAACAGAGTGAACCTCCGAATGAATGAAGATGGACTGGCCCTCTCCAACAGCATGGTTACATCTTTCAACGAGATCAAGACAGACAGTTCACACAGCCTTACTCTTACTCTAAGATCCCTTAACCTGCAATCCAAGACTGAAAACTTCCTTAATAGCAGAAACTCCTACATGCATGATGTGACAGTTAACGTGGAGGGCTTAGTTGCTTCAATTATTATGAAAAATAACCTTATTATCATTGGAACCAACTTTGCAAATGATGCTGAGTTCAAGGCACAGCCCTGGAGCATGGAGCTGACCGGGACCACGATGGGAAGCATGCTAGAGGAAGAGCTCAAACACACCTATGAAGTTAAATTTGTTGACATGACCCTCTCTGCAAAGTGCAACACCAATGGCAAACTCCTGGGATCTCAAATGGCACATACCACTGATATGGAGGTTGCTGGCCTGACTATGAAGTTTAACAGCGTTGCTAACTTCAACTCACCATCCCTTCATCTGGAGAGCACTCTCAAAACTGCCGCTGCACCTTTCACTCTGAACATCGATGCCGTTGTCAACTCAAATGGTGAAGTGTATCTGTATGGGCAACAGAGTGGCGAGCTGTACAGCAAATTCCTCCTGAAGGCAGAGCCCCTGAACTTCATACATTCATTTGAGTACAGAGCATCAACAACACATGAGATGGAAAATGGGGACTCTATTAAGACCAACACGGACAACAGGTTTAACAGCATGCTGAGCCTCCAAGAGCAAAGCGTGACACTGAGGATGGCATCCAAAGTGAACACCCATGGTTTTGATCAAGAAATGATGGCTTATAACAATGAGGAGAGAATGGGAATCGAGCTGAAGGGAGCCGTCTCCACTGACCTGTTCACAGAGACCAGTGAAGATTACGCCATTTCTGGATTTGTAAAATATGACAAGAACGGTGACAGCCACTTCATCCAGATCCCATTCATTGAACAACTACCGGTAGTCCTTGAAGACATGAAGCTTACCATGATGAAGCTGATGGACTTTAGCATTGAGATGCTGAAAGATTTTGACAACACGTATGAAGTCAGCGCCAAATTTCACCACAAAATATCAGAGCTGAAGGAAGTCACTGACAACTTTGATTTAAACCTCTTAGTTCAGGACCTGAAGACATTTATCAACTCAATTGAAAATTACATTATCGACCTGACAACCAAGCTTCCCTCTGAGGAAATCATCAATGTGCTGAAATCGATCAAGGATGCTCTCATGGCTTGGATTCAAAAGTACAACATTGCAGCCAAGATCAATGTAATGTATTCTAAAATTGAAGAGATCCTCTCCAACTATGAGATTGAGAAGATGACTGAGACAGTGATGGATGAGGCTGTTAGAATCATGAAGCATTACCAAGTGAGGGAGAAGATTCAGTCAGCATTGGCTACTCTCAGCTCAATTGACTTCCAGCCTTTGCTCGATAGAATTATGGTACCTGTGAAGGAGTCTGTGAATCAAATGTACGCCTTCGACTTCAAACAACTGATTAATGACATGGGCACCTACTTTAATAGAATGATCCAGAATATCAAATCTTTTGACTACGATACATTCATGATGGAGCTGAAGGAGAAAGTAGCAGACATGACCAAGGTTCCCTGCTTTGGAAAACTCTACGGAGAATTCAAGGTTGTATCACCTCATTACAACCTCAAGACAACTACTAAACTGGAGAATACCACATCATCCACACCAGAGTTCACAATGAACCTCAATTCACTGGCGAAATCTACTCTTCGCATCTTAGACTACACTCTTGACGGTACTGCTAATTTTGGTTTATCGGAAATGAGTGGTCTTTCTGTCACTGAGAACATCGAGTTTGATCATTCGTCTTTTAAGGTTTCCCATCAGGGAACACTAACTGCATATGGATTGTCAGCTCAGGGTTCCGCTAAAACGACTGCAAAGGCCGACACTGAGCTCTATGGAGCTGAATTTGTCAATAACGTAGACTTTACAACAGAAAACGGAGTTTCTGCCAAAGGAGAAACTGCCTATAAGCAAAACATCAACATGCCACCCCTCAACATCTTCAGCGAATCAACGATGAATCAAAAGACAGAATTCCTCATTCTAGATGGTGCTGCCCATCTTACGATTAACAACCTGGCCAGTGGGAAGTATGCAATTCAGGACTACAACGACGAGGCAAACCACAAGAGTGACATGGAAATTGTCATGGATTTCCACACCACCAAAGTATCTTTGTCAGGAGAAACAGACAGCAGCTACCTCAAGATGAATCAAAATGTGGATGCTGACATCTGTATTTTCCGCCATGTCATTATAAATGCAAAGGTTGAGACAGAAACACCTTTCCTGAGGAACAGTGTTGCAGAGGTGAAGGTTCAGGCTAAGGCTGGAGACCTGAAATTTGATTTCACTGCATCTCATGATGCAGAAATGGTCGGTCCAGTAGTGGGAACTCTCGCAAATTCTGCCCTTGCTTTGGTCTCACCAAATGAGCTTAAGTTTGACACCAAGAACAAGGTTAATGCCAAGGTTGCCCTTCCCTTTAAGCTGGTCGGAAAGTTGGATTTCCAAAATGACATGTCTCTTAACCTGACCTCTGAAGTGAACCAGGCCAGCTGGACGGGTGTGGCTAGATTTAATCAGTACAAATACTCCCATTTCTTTGAAATGAACAACGGTGAGACGGAAATCCTGTTTGTTTCCCAGATGAACGGAGAAGCAAATTTGGATGTTCTGAGAGAGCCTATCAATATCCCTTCAATTACTGTGCCATTTGTTAGAATTGCAACACCAAGAATTGAACAATTCTCTCTTTGGGAAGATACTGTCCTGAGCGATATCCTTGCCACAACTCATCAGACCTTTGACATGAATTCTAAACTGAGGTACATGAAGAACCCTGATGTGATCACCATAAACGTCAATATGGAACCAATCGTCAATGTTGTAAATTCCAATATGAGGTTTCTGCAAAAGAACATGGCCATTGGAAAGGATAACGCTGTGGCCATTCTCTCCACATCTTATGACAAAGTAAAGGCAGAGTATGAAAAATACTCCCTCCCTGACCTCAGTTCCATGACGATGTCTGCTCCAGATCTTTCATTTGCCTTTAAAAAGATCAGAATTCCAAAAATCGGTCTCCCCAAGATGCAGAGCATCAGCATCCCTGTCATCGGAGATCTGACATATGAGTTCTCAATGAAGACATCAATGATCACACTCAAAACTGATGCTAGTCTGATCAACCAGGATAACATTGTCATCAGACTTGATGCTTCTTCAGCCTCTTCATTTGAGTTTCTGACTGGAAAGATTGAGGGCACCACCACCATGAGCACAATCAATGGGCTGAAAATGGCATCTGTCCTGTCCGTGAAACATTTGATGTTAGAAGCAAACCATGACAGCACCTTCACCATCAGTAATGAAGATGTGGATACTTCCATCGCAAATTCAGCAAAGATCCATTTACCTGGCGAGAAAGAAATGGAAATCAACCAAGAAATATTTGGAAATCCACTTGAAGGTCTCATTGTTTCAGTGTCCTCTCCTTCTGCGGGACTCATTGGAGTTCAGCTGCAGCCTAAAATGCCAGCACAAGTGAAAGGAAGACTCTATGGTCGCTACCCGGTAAGAAACACATTTTATGCTTTTGCAAAACTTTATTTTTGATTCCAGCCTAGGTAGTCGTGCATATGAACTGAGATTTTACTTATTAACAATTTTTCCTTTATTTACTTCCTCACACAGTCTGAGCCCACAAGAGACATTGATGTCTTGGCTGTCAAGATGTCTGTCGTGAACTCTGAGAAGCTGAACATTCAGACAACCTGGAATTTTGAACTACCAAATGCAATGAAGCAGGAACTGAAGAGAAGCGTACCCACAGCTTTGGACATGATGTCTGCTACATACAGGAGGTTGATCCGCCTAGAAAGAAATCTTAGCGATATGTTGAAAGAGGCTACAATGTATGGAAAAGTGAGGGTCACGGAGGCTTTTGAAAACTTAGCACTAGAAAATCACTCTCAAGTGATAACAAAAGTCACAGATAGCGCTGTTTTGATTATCAAAGCATACCAGAGGAACGTTGAGATTCTGCTTGACGCTGTTCTTACATTCCTGAGAGAGACTTCTTTCCAGATCCCTGGGTATGAAACGAGGTTGTCTGGGCAGGAGGTCTATCAGAAATTTAGTGCTTTTGTTTCTGATGTGTCTGCAGAGGCTCTTGAAAAGATTCCAGACTGCTTATCCATGTGTGAAGATATTATTGATTATGTCAGACAAATTGAATTCACCCTTCCTGGCTCTAACTTCATTGTCAGTGGAGAACAATTTACCGATGACTTGGGATTAGCGATGAGAAAATTGCAGCGTCTTGCTATTGATACTGTGAAGAAATTGGGGGCCATTCAACTGGAAGATATCATTAACCTCTTTAAAGATTTTATTAATTTTGCCGTTGACAAAAGTGAGAAAATTCTCCAAATCCACAATTCTCTGAATTTCGAGACGATTTCCACCTGGCTGAATGATGTATACACTGATGCCATGAAATCTCCTTTCTTGGCTGATATCAGCATGTGGGCTAACAAAATTATAGAAATTGTTGTGGATTACAAAAATACTGTGATGGCTAAACTCTGGGATATTTATGATAGCATATCAACTGAAGAGTTGAATGATTACATCCAGTCCTGTATTGACAACACAGCAAATCACCTGAATCGCTGGGAAAACAAGATCATCTGGTTCATGGAGGAGCAAAGCCAAAATGCTGAATCATATGTGAGAGTGACTAACAATCAGATGGAGGTTGACATTCCTTTTCCATTTGGGGCCTAAATCAACAAAGGGTTAACCAGAGTGTTCTATCCAAGATTGGAAAGGTTGTCCTTTAATATGTTTGTGTAACCAGGAAGACAATATTGACAATAAATTATTTTTACTGTTCATCATACAAAGCTGTGTGTCAACACACATATCCTGTTCCCATGAAGCTTGTTCTGCACTGTTTTTCAATTTATTAATTTTGTGTATTATTTCACAGCGGACAATTTGTTTTCAACAGTGCTCCAACTGTGTCTTGTACTATTTAAAAAAACAATACAAATGCTTTAATAAAGTCAGTTTGTACTGCAATTATAATCTCTGTGCATTGTTTTTTACTGTAATTGTAATTTAGCATAGAATTTTACTAGATAAATTCTTGATAGATTCAAACACAGAATGCAAATTCATTACATTCTGAATCCATTTTTCTTTGAGAGGGTGTGTTCCTGACATGAAGAATTACAGTTTAAATGAAAAGTTTAAGTTAAATACCTAAAGCCCACCAAGAATCAAAATAGTCCTTCTGAATTACAACAACTTCAGTGTGCTTAATGGGCTTTACAGGCCTACAAAACAGTTGTTCCTAGCCCCACCTGAGTGCTCTCAGAAATGTATGGCAACAATGTATGGGTATAGTTCTCTTGCAAAATAAATTATATTAATTTCACAAATTGGAGTGGAGGAACACACAAACATTCAATGCAGTTTGTGTTATGTGATAAGAAATGCATTATTTTATGTAACAGTCCCATAACAATAGTTCTTCCCTTAACACTTGCATGGCAAACAATTCCTCTTAATTCATGTTTATGTTATAGACCAATAAATCTTTATTTTACTGGTATAATTCCATTATCTCTCCAATTCTTCGAAGAAACAATTGAAAATACTTTCGGATGAAAACACTTATGATCAAATGATACAAATCCAAGACAGAAGCATGTTGCCTATTTGGGAAAAACCAGTCCAGCACAATGCATTCCTGTCCTGTAAGTCAGCAAAAAGCCTAGCAACAGAAGCAGGAAAGAATGTGACTTTTACACTATTGTAACTCTAGGATAGATTTACACATAATAAAAAAATCTCTTTTCACCTCTGTCCTGTCTTTGAGTGGGTTTATGTAACCATAGCAGTTTTTCACAGAGTCAAAATTAGTACATTTTGTTCCCAGCCACCTTTAGAACAGGAATAACTCTATACTGTAGCATATACTGTATCCTGGATAAAGAATCTCCACATACACAAGTCTGTGTAATTGATGATCATAGCTGTCTTTTGAACCAGCACTCCCACCATTGTGTAAGAGAACAGTTACACAACATCTCGAGTTGGATACAGAGATAACATAAGGTGAATTCAATGAACACTGTTATTTAGCATGTACATTTTCAATATGTGCAATATATATATATGCTTTTCTTGCTCCTTTTATCACTTGGATGAGTAAAGTATCATATTTTCACGTGAAAGTGCTTCTCTTCAATTTTTAGTGGTCGTTGGATGGCTAGGATGGTTGTTATCAGCTCATGGATGTGCGGTAACAAACTGTTCTCAACCACTTTCAGTTAACACGCTCATGGTAATGGTTGCCTTGGAAACACCACCCACACATCTGTACACCAGAGATGTAGCTAAACAGAATAACCTCTGGGAAGGCAGTCAACAAACACTGAATAGTTTTGGAGTAATTTCAGAAACATGGTTACACATGTGTTTCACTAATTCCGTTTATGTGAACATGGATTAAAGAAAGGCATTTGCTATGTTGTTCACAGACTACTTTATCCAAATGCAACCTTACTTTCATAGTATAATAAACCATGTTTGATTTGATTAATAGGACGTGCTCTCCTGAAACCGCATCACAGGTGTTCACTAACAATTGTGGAAACTTCAAAAATCAACAACATAGCTTTTTCTGGTAATACATACACATGGTCACATAACACTGGGCAGTACTGTCAGCTCTTTACAGGATTGGTCACTATCTTATTCTTTTGACCTGCTAGGATCAAGTCAGTTACATAACATAACCAACAAATTAGAAGGTATTAAATACAAGTACCTAAAAACATGCTGTCTGGGCTTGGTTACAAACAAAGACAAATGATTTTGTTAACTGTATTTAAGCTATAGCTTTATTTTAAAAGGCACAAAACATGAGAAGCAACTGTACAGAAAATATTCTCATTACCAACTCCTTTTTATGTAAAACTTTTAGTCCACTGAAATGTAATCTACCCAGAAGGTGCACAATTGAGCCATTTGATATACAATACAATAAGTGCAAGTTTTCCTGCCTGGTGTAATTAGTGTCATCTTGGCAGGCATGTGTGAGAAACACTTCAGAGAAACAAAATACAAGTATGCAACTGAAATTTGTGCTGAAAAGCACCTTTAACACCAGCCCAGCTCCCAGACAGACCATGGCCACATTCAGAGGACAATGTGTCCACTGAAATGAAGTGGTCGCTTGTTGTTTGTCCTTTTTACCCCTGCAGCAACAGTCATTCCACGGGGATCATGTGACCGACGAGGAACACGCTGTGGCCACAGCTTTTAGAGGCCCCGTTACCAGAAGATTATCGATCATGTTTGCAGGCATTAGTTTTGGTTCAATCAATGTCATCTGACTTGAGGGAAAACTCCACACTGTGGCCACTGCGCAGACATGTTCAGACACCGGATGTCCAGCGGTGCAACATATAGACCTTGGAATTCTTCACACGTTGTTAATTCAGGACAAAACGCAGCACTTCCCACAGCTATTTGATGGTCTTGCTCTTTTCTGTAAGGCTGCTCGTGTTGCAGTTTCGAACACTTCCCATATGCCTTCCTTGGTTTTCGCTGAACACTCCAAATAGTCATATGCGCCAATGCGCATCGCCATGGCGCGGCCATCCTCCGCTTTGACGGGCTCCAGCTTCAACCTGGACAGTTCGCTCCTGACGTTCTCGTCATTGCGTAGATCTTTCTTGTTGGCGACTAATATAATGGGAACATTGGGGCAAAAGTGTTTGACTTCGGGTACCCACTTTTCGGGGATATTTTCAAGAGAGTCCGGACTGTCCACAGAGAAGCACATCAAGATGACGTCGGTGTCTGGATAGGACAAGGGGCGCAGCCTGTCGTAGTCCTCCTGGCCCGCTGTGTCCCACAAAGCGAGTTGGACTTGCTTGTTTTCCACTTCGATGTCCGCCACATATGTCTCGAACACGGTGGGCACATACACCTCAGGAAACTCGTCTTTGCTAAAAACGATCAGCAAACATGTTTTCCCACACGCCCCGTCTCCCACCACGACAAGTTTCTTGCGTATGTCAGCCATTCCTTGCTTCGTTCCCAGCTCTCACTAAAATGTAACATCCGAAACAAAAACGTGAACTTAATATCAGCTCCTGCTGTTTTAGAATCTATTATAAGTTAAGGCGACTGGGCGGACTGTCCCATGAGTCAACACAATTTCTCAAGCACACACTCCCTTACCAGTAATGTCTGGGTTCTCTTTATAAAGCGCAGGGTTTTTTCCTAAATATAGCAATCCAATCGGACATAGGGAGGTGAGATCATGCATCGTAAAAGAGGAGGTGATTGGATCTCATCGTGTTCCCTCAAATAGAGGAGGGCCGAGAACCATGAGGACCCACCCGACTCTGGATCGGCTAAAATGAATAAGCCTGGGTGTGTGATGATATGCCGTAGCACTAGTTTGTAATTCATCCTAGTTTATGTCATCATGACGACATGTTCCAGGCACCAAAATTACACTTTGTTATTGAATCTATTTCTGTGACAACGGCCTTTAGTCAATGTGTAATTAGAAGCAAGAATAATAAAAAATAAAAATAATAATAATAATGACAACAAAATATATAATAACGATTGAAATACGCATCTTTTATTAAGTATTTGGGATGTGCATTGTGAGATAACGTTTCAAGCCACTGAACAGGCAAATTAAATACTGGTTGAAGCACATTTCTTTGACCTACATGTGGTGTTGGAAAGGTATGTTCAACGGCACATTTACATTGCCATTGTTATACGCATGTCTACGTAGTTCATGCTATTTACAGGGAGGGGGCACTAGCGTTGACAAACTATTAGCATTGCCTCTCCAGCCTTGCTAAACCACCGCTCTCTCCACGGATACAAAACAATATAGAATTGGGTTGACGGCGTGCAACAAGCATAGAGCATCTATCGACACGATAACGCGTGAGTATCTTTTGTTTATTTGAGTGTATAGCGTGTAGACGCTCTGTAAAGCGACTGTTTTGTAGGTGAAATCGGCGGCGCGTGAGCATTCCCCCTTTTGTTTAGCGGTTTAGGCCCCTCTGTTTGGAACTTGAAGGGGGGCCATGTTGTTAAGCCACTGAGTGTTTGGCTGATGTTCCTGCTCACACAACAGCAACTTAGCAGCTACTGTGGTGCTAACTCTGACGATATCTATTGTAGTTTATTTGGCTGGAGCCACGCAAGGGTGGTGATATTTCGAGTCACAAAACTGCTTGCGTTTCCAACGAACACTAGAAGAAATGATTTTACTATGAAACAATCGTCAGCCCAGCATTTCAACTTTGATGTCTAGTCACTAAATAACAAACAGAACGGGCCTGTGGCAGTTAGCTGGTTAGCCGATGTTTCCCTAGCAGACACCAATTAATTAGCAAAAGCTAACTATGTCTCGATGTTGGCTGCCGTGAAAAGGTACATTGTCGTTATTACAAGGTCTGTTGGCTTGAAGAGGTTCAAATAATAACAACTCGCCGTTTAGTAAAAATTAAACTTGAAAGTACCAAGGCTAGCTAACCTGCTAGTTATTGAACAGTTATTACTAGCACTTCCTGGCTAGCGCTAGCTAATGTGTGCTAGTGAGTTTGTTCAAAGCTTGCACATTGCGCTGCCGGAGTGAGCACGAGCGTCAAACGTAACGCGAATACTAGCACAAACTTAATATCATCCGTTCGGTGCCCGACTGCAACTAATTTTTGTATTATTATAACTGCGGTAACATTGCAGTAAGATCAGCGTTATGGTCCCCAGCCAACACAATGCTATCGGCTACATTAGCTAGCTTTCCTGTTCTCAACCTCCCTGTTATCCATTTGTTATGTTTCGCTCAATTGTATAATTTTATTTGTGATATGCAGCTATTCACAGTTAACACTTATACTCGCTTAATCGAGCAGTCACTTCAATTTTTAAAAGGGGAAACAAATGACTATCGTTATAACATAATGGAGCTTTGTCATGGGTTAAAGTTAGCATCTCAGGAATTAGTCTCTTCCCGTCGTATGAATACAGTATAAATTATATCAGGTAGCACTTTTATGTCACTATCGACGCGTCTTTTGCAGTACTTTTCATATGTAATCATTGGTCTGAAATTGGGAACATGTAGACCCCGAAGTCTAAATGTGTTCCTTAACTTGGGTTACAGGTTTTGTTTCTGTCAAGTCCATGCGAATTCATTAAAATTTTTTATTCTAGTGTCCGTGTTTACTTTTGATGCTACTTTTTAAAATGTATCTTTTATTTTGTCAGTTTTGCTGTTTAATTTTTAACATGGCTGCACATTCTTTCATTTGTGTTTAATTTTTAACACTGATCTTTTTGTCTTTGAAATTTAGGCTTTCCCGTGGAATGAGCATTCCATGCAGCATCCTAGGTATGAATGAAGTGGCCTGGCAGGACACAAGAGGTGGGATGCTGCATGCAAATGGTGCTCCTGAGACCGGGGGTGTTAGAGTTCATGGTGGAGGGCCTTTAGCTTCAGTTGGGGGAGCAGGGCAGAATCCTGGTGGGCCACATCTACAAGGCTTGGACAGGGGTGTTAACCCTATTCCAGGTACCCCGCAGCATCCACTGAGTGGACGATCTCAGGATGATGCCACAGTCGGATACTTCTTTCAGAGGCAGCCTGGAGAGCAGCTTGGTGGTTGTACCCCCAGTAAACATCGCTGGCCAACTGGAGATGGCAATCATGTTGACCAGGTAATGGTTTCACACAAGGACCAATCGCAGCAGTGTTTTTCAATTTAGTGAACATTGGACAGACAAACCAAGTCTTGTAGGTTGTATTATGCGTGCTGTAGCTAACATTAAACCATTCTTAGGAAATAACTCATAATGACTTTTACTGAAATAGAAAAGAAAATTTTAGGGATTTATTATATCACATAAAAAATAACTTAGACCCAGCCTTGCTCACATTTTTTACTCACAAAATAGTTTTTTTCCCTATTTTGAATGACTAATATGTTCCATTCTTTTAGTATACAAATAGATTATAAATAAATAAATGCTGTAACATAAAAATTTGCTGTAGCATGCTGTAATATAATTATTTGGACCCAATATACAGTATATTCTGTACATGTCTGCTGTAACATAGCAATTACTCTCATTGGATCAATAACATATCTTTCTACAAGAAGTAGAAGAAGAAGAGAAGATGGTTATTTTACTGATCCCCGTAGGGAAATTAATTCTCTGCATTTTTACCCATCCTCAATGAGGAGCAGTGGGCAGCCAACACATGCAAACACACGCACACACGCAACAACGCCCGGGGACTAACTCCAGATCTTCCACCTTGCTTTGGTCAGGGGCAACGGCAGGAGGGATTGACCTGACACACACATGTTTTTGTGGGTGGGGGAAACTGGAGCATCGAAGGAAACCCATACAGAAATATGTGGAGGTTCATTTTGTACATGTCCACATTCTCATGTTGAGGTTATTTTATAATTAAATTGTTTTGGTCTTGTATTTCTGGTGTGACAAAAGAATTTCCCCTGGGGGATGAATAAAGTGTCTATCTATACATACATCCATACATACCCACACACCCAGCTGCACTACAAAAAGCACATAGGGGGTTTCAGCACAGTAAAGGAATTTGAAACAAACTTAAACAGTTTTGAAGGTATCCTTAATTGTTATTAGAAATTATTATCAAATATACATTTTTCATTAGTAGGTAGTTTTTATGTGTTTGTCATTTAATGTTTGTACTGTTGCATTGTGGTCAACTTGCTGTTTTTGGATATCGAATTTAGCATTTGCATGCTAGCTTGCTGTGTCACCATGAACCATTGGGCGCTACAGGTAATACTAGATGTATCGATCTATCTGACAATGGTGTTTCTGTAATCTGTCTTGCAAAACTGACTTTGAGCTAACACACAGCCTGGTTAGTCAGTCAACTACATAGAGAGTAAGGGTCAATGCAGCTCAGCACAGTTGTTTGTTCCCCGTAGCTCCTCTGGTTAAAATGAGTCATGCTTCATTTGAGTTTAAAACATTTGAAATTCTTGATGAAGAAAGGACGATAAAAATAATTTATGACGGGTTTTTATTGTTGATAGTGTCAACGATTCTTTGCAGCCCATACAGCAGCACTGGACTTGTGCATCTGTGAGTGGAAGGGATGCGGGTTAATGAGCACACAAAGACACAGGTCATGCAAATAGATGCACAATGATCATATCGACAGACATTAACAGAAAGTTCAGAGTATACGAGAATAAGGAAAAATGCTTGAAATGTGGTGCTGAGCTTGTGTATAAACATTCCACATTTCTAACCCTCATGAACCATCTATAGTCAGAGCATGTTGTACTATTGAAACAGTGAACCATTTTCAAAAGTTTACGTAAAGGAAAAAGCGGCACCCAGTACACCTACCACTCCTTAAATAGCATAAACCCGAGTCGTTCAAGTCCAGGTAGCACCACCACCTCTCAACTGACTCTTATCAATATCATGCATCAGATATGGTAATAAGTTTTATCCCGTTTAATATTACGTTACACATCGCCCACAGAACTTCTACATTTTATCTCTGTTGCTACTTTGTTGTTATCCTATGAGGCGGTGTTGTTTTCCATTTACTCCTGAGACACTCTATATCTTATCTTATATTTCACTTTTCCAATTAGCACTATTTTGTTTTTCCTACTATATTCATTTTGTGTAATTGTAAGTTACATTTGTATCACATTTCTATTGTTGTGATAAGTAATTTGTGCAAAGTTCACATGGCAGTGGGCTGTGATTGAAATATATAATTAACGAAGTTAGCAAAACGCCAAGAGCAGAGCTGGTGAAAATGCTATTTCCTCTCTCTGTGATATGTAGTCAGCGACAACAAAGGCTAGCAAGGAAGGTAGAGGTTGTTTCTACAGAACTCTTTTTTTAACAACAGATTTCATCCTTCTACTCATTGAAAAAAGATGAAAAACACCAAAACTATAATTAAGGTGAATATTGATAACATAGGTCTCCCGAATTGGTTCTCTTCATAGACAGGTACCATTTCAGTGGGGCTGGAATAATCCATGTACATTCATAAGTAGTTAAAATAGTTAAAGTAAAATAATTCACAATATTTAGGTAGTCCAACTAGTTAACAAGGTAACACAATACACAACTATGACTATTATGTCACCTTGTATTTAGTATTTATATAGTATGTGATCATTGAGATGGCTCCTCACACTAAGCATAAATGTGCTGTTCTGGGTTGCAGAAAACCTCAGTGATCTATTCATCTTCTATCAAATGAAATTGAGGAATTGTTCAAGTCCATTTTTAACAACAATATCCCTCAAAATTTTCACCACTTTCAGATCAACTGTTTTTGTACAACACGGGATTTGCAATGTTTGTCACAGATGGCTCTTGTCCTACTGTACGCACTCAGGATTGGTCAGTATTGAAATATTGTGCAAATGTTGTTAGCCTGAAAATATAAAGAAAGTTGTTTGCGCAGACATAATGTTGCGCATCATGAGCAAACCAATCAGAGCTGTTGCTCATTTGCATGCTATTTGCATACTGTCTTGCCCACCCAAACAGCCTGCCGAGAACAATGAGACAAAAAGGAGGAAAGCAGACTGAAAAACCTGGGTTTTTGACAATCAGGCCTCACAGGCTCTATTTACACACAACATGGAACTCTACCACATTGCATACGTCCATCTTAACGTGTCATTCAAGCAATGTGACTGCATGCAATGGCAAACTTCTAATTCTGCACCACAATGCACCCATACAGAAGCAGAGCTTACTTGTTTACTAGTGTTACCATGTCATTCAAAATTAAAATCATATGTATTGTCGGTGCATTTTTAATGATAAAGATGAGATCAAATTTATAGTAGTATCTTATTTTTGCTCCTCATTATATGCACCTTATCACTTGTAGCCTTAACCACAGAGATAACAACGTTGAAGCTCATTATAAGACCAATGTTAACTTAATCACACAACTGTACCTTGTTTGTGATATGTCACATGTTACTTGTGCCACAGGATAAATGTAACCGGCAGTTGAGTTGCTCAGAGGTTAGCAATCCGTTTACACGAGCTATAAACAGTTGGCTATGCACAGGAATGCACAGAAGATGGATGTACATCAATTGACATAAGCAGATGATAAATTGTCATAGACACACAAAGTATGATTTAGGGGTGTTTCTGTCGATTATTTAGAAAATTGATTAATTGTCTGGTTATTAATATTCGAGTCATCCGTCTTAAATGGTGTATCAAAACCTAACCTAAAATTCTGTAAAAATAACCACTTATAAAAAGTTTACAGGTAAATTGCACAACTCTTAGCCTCCTATAGGATTGAGTGTACAAAGAAAGTGCATTAACAACAGTATTTGTGGCTATGATACTGGAAACAAAACCTTGGCATATACAGTATGCCAGTTTCTCTTGAGAAAAAAACATTGAGCTGCATGTGTGTGAGGATCGGGTTCAAACACTGTCAGTGACCACCTGGAATTGCTGGGGTGAACAAAGAAGAACTCAAGTATAAGCGTCCATCCGACTTTCTTAATGTAGGGCACACAAGGAAGAGAAATTAAAATAGAATGTTCTCAATCCAAATTTCTAACAAATCTAGTAAATCATCACACTTTGACCAATTTGATGTGGAGGAATTAATGTTATCCATTAGGAAAAACAAAATGTATGCTATGGTGTTGCAGTATTATAACATTCTTGTCTTTATATATATTTATTTGTCTTAATTGATCTCATTTGTCATTAATTTTATATCTTGTTTTCAAATTGTGCATTGTCAAAATAAGGAGCAATGATGTGTTGTAGCCCAAGTAATGGTAGCACACACTTTCATTTGTTCGTGTATCTAATGTACATTGTACATCTCGGCGCGGGGAAAATAAAGTTACCAAATGGAATAATGGTGATTGTTAAGGCACGAGCAGATGCTTCAGAGGCTTATTGGTATCGCTGTGCTAGTTACCAAGCCGTTAGTAGACAATTAGGGCAGTTAGTAGGGAGCATGAGATGCTTTTCACTACCCAATCCTTTATAAACACTTTTCACGCCACCTGTGGTATGTGCCAGGTGCTAGCACGTTTGCTGAAGTGATATGCCAAATTTGTATGTCATCAAGGAGCACCAACAGAGAGAGAAAATGTAATTTCTCCAACTCTGCTCCGAGACAATCTTAAATAGCTAGTAATTTGTGGCAGCCCTCTGCATTGTGCACTTTCCATACATGACTTATCGATAAAATTGCAATATATTGTGTATCCCTACTTGTGACTTAGTGACTGTGTTGGACAGGCTTTGTCAAAAGAAGTATTGTGGCCCTGACGCTCGGACCTTGTCCCAGTTTTCCTATTATAATCTTATTTCATAGTCATTCTCATTTTGAAGTGGCCTTTTGGAAGGTTTTGCCCCTTTCCCAATGCATCTGTTTTGCAAAACATTTTAGCTGGCTTGCAGACCTTTTGAAACGTTGTACAGCACATTGTGTGAGTAGAGTTTTTCCAATTAAGCTATAAATTATTGATTACACTGTTTGTTTTACTCCACAATAAGCAGAACCACTGTTATATTATGCACTGTCTAACAATTTCTCCCCAATAGTGTTTAAGCAAAATCAAAACTATGTTCTCCTCTTTGTCTCAGGTCCGTCCCACCGATGAAATGAATTACGACTTTCAAGCTCTTGCTTTAGAGTCCAGAAGCATGGGAGAGGTAAACTGGTTTTGGTCCTAACATTTGTCACAATTTTCCATATCAGTAATAAATTAAAATGCGGTGTTTCCCCTAGAAAATGTTTTAAGCCCAGTGGCAAATGGCTATAGGGATTTTGTTATTTGTTGTGTGACGCAACATTTTTGGCAAGCTATTTCCATGTAAATGACTTTGATGACACATGATAAAAATCTGCATGTATTGCAAGCAATAGGTTTTGCAAGCAAATATATCTCGGTGAATAAGTAGTAGTTCACAACTTAAAACTAAATTAATAAAAAGAGCTGGTGGCCCATAAGGCCTGTACAATTATAGAGGAATCGTTGCATTGAAAAGTTTGTATCAGGCTGCAGCACAGTAGAAGCTTTTGACCAAACTTCAAGCTCACAAACTTACCACTATACAACAAAAGACCAACTGCTTATGTCTCTTGTCGGTAGATGGTAAATTGGTCCATATAGTAATTAAACAAAAAATGTGTAATTGTTCATTACATTTTGTTTCAGTGGCCTGTCATTGAATATGAATTTGATCAAAGATTTTTTTTTTCCATTTTAAAATAAATTATTTTTAGCTTCTGCCACCAAAAAAGCTCTGGGATGATGAGTTAGCCAAGGAGGGAAGAAAAGGGATGATTCTTGGTGAGGAGTGGAGGGACACTGCCTGGGGATCATCACGTGAGTGGTTTCTCATGCTCCTCCACACGAATTTGGGTGTAACTAGTTAAACATACACATAGATTGTTTAAAAACCAGACCTTCAGTTGCACTGTATGACTTTCAGATCATTCAGTGTCTCAGCCAATCATGGTGCAGCGACGACCTGGCCAAAGTTTCCATGGGAACGGTGATGCTAGCTCTGTGCTTTCACCTCGCTCAGAAGGTGGAGGCCTGGGGGTGAGCATGGTCGAGTATGTCCTAAGCTCATCTCCTGGTGACAAGATGGATGGCCGCTACAGGAATGGTGGCTATGTAAGTCAAGAGTTTCTCTCTTGTGCAAACAGAAGGATTCAACTCTAGCAATGTCAGGCATAGAATCATCTTCTGCCTTCAATTTTTCACACACTTAGCACATGGTCTTACTTTGTTTGTTTTTATAACAGGGTGCAGGAGATGCTGACCAAGATGGGAGAGACAAGGGGGATGCTCAGGAGAAGGTGTCCCCCTTTGAAGAGGACAAGAGCCCGGAGATGAAAGTAGGAGAGGAAAATGATCCCTCCAAAGCCAATGGAAGAGGCTTGCTCAACGGCATGGATAGAGACTGCAAAGACTTCAAGTAGGTTTGCCACTTTGAGGAGAATGTCTTAATGTCACAGAGCACTGCAGTATGTGTGTTATTTTCTTATTCTTAATGAACTCAGAAACAAAACTACAGCAGAGGATATACATATCATGCATTAACTATAAATATTGGCCACATTTTTTTATCCACAAGTAGGAAATGCACAAATTTAATGGATTCTGATTACAGAACATCTGATTTCTAAATGTTCCCACATTGACCCGGATTGTGTTTTCCTTGCCATTTGATATTACCCTCCGTATAGTAGCTTCAAAATTTTACATATAGCATCGGCTGTAGTATCAATTCAAAGCATGCAGTGTATAAATGTTGATTTCTGAATGTAACTGTATGGAAATATGAAATCAAAGCTGGACATTCCAGTGTCTGACCTTGTGTCAAATGTTTGTACTAACACTGACTATAATGAGTGCCTTGGTGTTTAATTATCAAGCCCAACGCCAGGAAGCCGTCAAGCTTCTCCCACTGAGGCAGTGGAAAGGATGGGTCCCAGTCAGACAGGTTTGGAGATGATTGGGCAGCACCACCCACATGCCCTCCAGCAACAGAATCCCACTCAGAACAAGGCCCCAGCTGAGGACTTTCAAAACCAAGAAGCTCAGAACATGGGCGGTATGGAGCAAACACCTGGTATGGAGTCTCTCCAATTTGACTATGCTGGGAACCAGATTCAGGTAGACTCCTCAGGGACTCCAGTGGGATTGTTTGACTACAGCTCTCAGCAGCAGGTCGGTTAAACCACAAACAGGAGTTGTTATGATATTTAAAAGTAAATTTGTCATATTAGGTTTTATGTATCTTTTTATTTCTGTTTCCAGTTGTTCCAGAGGTCTAATCAACTAACTGTGCAACAGCTCACAGCGGCTCAACAACAACAATATGCTTTGGCTGCAGCCCAGCAGCAACATCTTGGTAAGTCAGCCTGTTTGTCTGTTTAGTAGGTGTGTAGTTTTCCCTTTAAACTGCTTTGTGCGTCTGGCTACGTATCCGATTGTACTGGTGCTTTAACAGATTGAATAAGGAAACAATAATTACATTGTTGTTCTTCACATTATTTAGCTGGACTTGCTCCTGCATTTGTGCCAAACCCTTACATCATTAATGCTGGACCTCCTGGAGCTGATCCCTATACTGCTGCTGGGTTGGCAGCAGCCGCCACACTTGCAGGTTAGCACAGTGTACATTTAAATCCCTTATGTTCTGGTCAGCTAAAGCCCTAATTGAGCTGCAGCAGTGTCTTTGATACAGATATTGTTCTACCAGATTGTGCCATGTATGCTTAATATCTAATTGTTTTCCCCTCAGGCCCTACAGTGGTTCCACCACAGTACTATGGCGTTCCTTGGGGTGTGTACCCTGCCAATCTCTTCCAGCAACAAGCGGCAGCTACTGCCAATCATTCAGCTAATCAGCAAGCATCCAGTCAGGGCCCAGGGCCTGGTCAACCACAGGTAAGAATTGCTACGCACGATCATCGGGTTTAAGACACGTCATTAATATTTAACTTTCATTGCACAATACAGTTGAAGTTTTTTAATGTATTATTGTAGCAACCAATGAGCGCATTGCCATCCTTGCCGTCCCTTCTAGGTGATGCGTACAGGAACCAGTCAGCGTCCACTTACACCTGGGCAGGGCCAACAGAGTCAGCAGGAGTCTCTAGCCGCAGCTGCTGCTGCAAACCCAGCATTGGCCTACACAGGAATGGCTGGTTTGTAGATGACTCAACTGCACAATATCATCATTTGCCTTAAGTTGCCAAAAAACCAAAGATCGATCTTGACTACTGTGGTGCTCTCTATTCTGAATGCACAGCATTTGAAACAGTGTGAATTCTTACTTACTGATACCGTCTGCTAGATGCACTTTACCTCTAGTAGCCCGGTGATCAAACACAGTGTTAATGATAGTTCAAATTTGAAACCGTAATAATAACTGTGGAGAATATTACCTTTGTTAATCGTTAATTGTTTCACTGCTAGCTAATGTGCATGTTGGTTTTTTTTTAAGATTCTTGTCCACTTTGAATCACATTTCACTGAAAATCTTCAAGCATGTTTGTTTATAATACAGGTTGTCATATATTTTTTTGATATGTTGTAGGAGCTGTGGTGGACATGACTGCTTGATAGCCATGCTGCCAGTTTCTTATTGAGATAATTTTTTACACAGAACACTTCCTTTTTGACCTTTTTTTTTTTTAAACATAAAGTAAACCTTAATTGCTTTTCCCTCTGCATGTCCTCAGGTTATCAAGTGTTAGCACCTGCAGCTTACTATGACCAAACTGGAGCCCTGGTAATGGGTCCTGGCACACGTACTGGTCTTGGCGGGCCGGTTCGCTTAGTCCAGACACCTCTCCTCATCAGCCCTGCAGCAGCACAGGCCGGTGAGTACTTTCTTTCAGACATAATCCCCACCCAATCACAGACCATTGTTGTGCCATAAGTAAACTTGTGTTAATTTGTTAGGAAATAAAAATCTGTTCCACGCTGCCTCTCCTTTTACAGCCATACTCACACCCCAACCTCTCTTTTCACTATCAGCTGCGGTGTCTGCATCAGGCTCTGGTAACAGTATGTCTGGCCCTCCAGCCAATGGGCTGTACCGCTCCATGCCTCAGCCTCAACCCCAGCCACAGCAGCAGCAGCAGGCTCCCCCACCAAACAGTGGCCTGCCCTCCAGCTCATTCTACGGTTCTGGATCAGTCCCTGCCACCTCCCAGAGCAGCTCCCTTTTCTCCCACACATCTGCTGCCCCACCACCACCCAGCTCCTCTCTGGGCTTCAGCAACACTGGAGGCTCTCTTGGCGTAGGACTGGGCTCCGCTCTTGGTGGCTTTGGCTCTTCTGGTCAGTGGGGAAGAGAAAAACGTTCATCACTTGACTCTCTAAATGATATATGATTTGTTTGATTCAGAGATGCTTTGCTGTTTTCCCAATGATCTGTTTTTGGTTTACCTTGAGTATTTTTCTCTCTCACTTCCCTTGCAGTATCAAGCTCCACCAGTAGCAGTGTGTCTCGCAGGGACTCTCTGTTGGCAAGTTCAGACTTATACAAACGTGGCAGCAGCAGTCTAACTCCCATTGGCCAGCCTTTTTACAACAGCCTGGGTTACTCTTCCTCACCCAGCCCAATTGGCCTCACACCGGGTCACTCCCCGCTCACTCCTCCACCTTCTCTGCCCTCCTCTCATGGATCCTCTTCGAGCCTTCACCTTGGTAAGCCTAATATTGATTTATTCAAGACTTAACAAGTTATGATTATATGTACACTGGTGAATGTGCATGATTGACAAAGTACAGTTTTCAATTAGAACTTTATTATTTTAAGGTTGTCTTACCAAATGGTTCATTCATTTTTAACAATGTGTAAGGAAAAACCTTTTTCTGAGTGTTCTGAATGTCAGATATGTGGTCAAATGTTGTTGTGAAAACACCACAGATTGAATCTAACAACCATACGCTGACTAACGGACCTAAATCATGAGAATGCAAATTGCTAATAGTCAGATATGTAAATGTTATACGAGGAGTAAGCTGCCTCTGCATGTATTTCATCACAAGTAAAGAGCATATAAACATACTAGTGTTGCATAAAACAATTTCATTATTCCACACAGAGTTGTGAATTAAATGCAAAAAAGTAGCTGCTAAGTTTTAACATACAGCTTAATTGGTGGGATTTTCTATTATTTTAACCTAGGTGGCCTGACAAACGGCAGTGGACGCTACATCTCTGCGGCGCCTGGAGCTGAGGCCAAGTATCGGAGCACTGGTGGAACGTCCAGTCTCTTCAACTCTAGTAGCCAACTGTTCCCTCCATCACGGCCACGTTACAGTCGCTCCGATGTCATGCCATCTGGACGCAGCCGTCTACTAGAAGACTTCAGAAACAACCGCTTCCCCAACCTCCAACTCCGTGACTTACCAGGACACATGGTGGAATTCTCTCAGGACCAACACGGCTCTAGGTAGCTGGGATATACTTTGTTTAAAAATGCAGTTTGATAATGAACACCTTGAAAAAAAATTCTAATCCCCTAAAAATAATTTGCCATCTTACTATGTCCTATCTATCCAGATTTATCCAGCAGAAGCTAGAGAGGGCCACTCCTGCTGAGAGGCAGATGGTGTTTGGAGAGATTCTTCAAGCTGCATACCAGCTGATGACTGACGTATTTGGGAATTATGTCATCCAAAAGTTCTTCGAGGTTGGGACAATTTATACATGGTGGTGTCATTTCAGTAACAAGATAATATGATTTTGTAAAACATTGACTACATTTTCGGTAGCTTCCAAAGATTCGTAACACAAAGGTATTGCATTATCTCATGCAGTTTGGAAGTGCAGATCAAAAGCTTGCTTTGGCAACACGAATCCGTGGGCATGTACTGCCTCTGGCTTTGCAGATGTATGGTTGCAGAGTCATCCAGAAAGCTCTGGAGTCCATTTCCTCTGACCAGCAGGTAATTGTAAGTGAGATTTCACTTCTTTTAACAGCATTTACTACCTAAACCTTTGTCCTTTTTAATCAAACTATACTGTAATCTTTAAATCCAACACAATATCTGTTATGGTACAGTTTTAACAGCATTTCATGACATTTGAATTTCAGAGCGACATTGTCCGTGAGCTGGATGGTCATGTTTTGAAGTGCGTTAAGGACCAGAATGGGAACCATGTGGTGCAAAAGTGCATTGAATGTGTCCAGCCCCAGGCCCTTCAGTTTATTATTGATGCCTTCCAGGGCCAGGTGGGATTTTTTTTTTTGTAATTATGATTGGCTCTGCAATTGTGCATATACAGTTTCTGTACAACAGAGTATATCATAATGGACAACTTCACTTGAGGTGATGTGCCTCAAACTTTGACAAAAGCTGATAAACATACTGCCAGTCTGCCCACACTGTTAAAGGATTGAAGGACCCTTTTAGATGCACAACAAATCAAATCAACAGATTGCAGTTCATTTTCTTAGATATTTTACTACCTGGATGACAAGTATGACAAGAAAATTTGCTTTAGAAATTAGGTTAATATCAAAAGATCATGTACATATATAAATGTGATATTTCCATTATGTTGCTTTTATGTTTGCTTAGTCTGTTCATTTAGTTTTTAAACTAATTTTTCCTACATCTGCGCGTTATGGTTGTAAAAATGTTTTCAAATACATTTTTCCTTTTCTTTGTTTCATATAGATTGACAATTTTGTGCAGCATTTAAGCAGTTTTTTTGGGTTATTTGTAAATAGGATCCATGAATACAGATGACCTGACTTTTAGCCTGCTGTTGCCTTTATGTATTTTCTGCAGGTGTTTGTTCTTTCTACCCACCCATATGGCTGCAGAGTGATCCAAAGGATTTTGGAACACTGTACCCAGGAGCAGACATTGCCCATTCTGGAGGAACTGCATCAGCACTCTGAACAGCTTGGCCAGGTGAGCAATTTTGGCCTTGTATCTTTCTAGGCTTTTATTTATCCAGGTGTATGTTTTCTGTTTACTAGATGTGACAGATGTTGAGCCATGTGCTTGTCTTATATATTTGCATGGCTGTGTTTTGAAAGAATATTTTTAGGCATTGTTTGCTGTGTAGTTGTGGTCTGATACATGTAATGTTTAAAGGATGAATGTGATTATACTGTTGGTTGTCATTACATCTGGCAAATGATGTGATTATTTAAACATCCACCCTGCCCCCCTCACTTATTCCATCTAGAAATATCAAGGCGTATCATTGGAGATGACACCCAAAACATATTTTACAGTGTCCCGCGATGCACTGTTCAAGGTCAGAGCAATTTGCCTCTCTCGCGGACGTCCCTGTGCTCCCCTTCTACCTTTACCTGTTCTTTTGCTCTGAATCTGATTTAACATGTAGATTATTCTGACATTCTCCAAACTTTTACAGACATCCTCCTAACCTGAACCGCATCCTTTTCCTGCCTTTTCCTCCCTCTTGCTTTGCCTTATTCAGACTGTTATGCCACAGAGGATTCACAAGGCACAAACTATCCTGTTGTCTGATATTTCCTTACCCTTGGCCTGCTGCGTCTCCTAATCAATTTGTTTTCCTGTTTTTATGATTATGAGTTCACTGTAACAATTTGATAAAAGCTCCCCAAAGTATTCAAAACACTTGTAATTTGATGTTATGTAATTGAAAATTCAAGGCCCCGAACAGAACTCTTCAAGTAAATTTGAAGGTAAAGTTTCACCTTAAAGTAATGATCACATCACCTAATAAATAACTTCTAAGCTCAGTTTAAAAAGGTTTAATTTCTTTCATGGTCTGAGTTTTTGGTCTCCATCATGCCACACTAAAATCACACCCATAACTGTCTATCACCCATTTCTGAAGGGGCAAAGATGCTGCTGGTTGTGTTGTCCGGCCAACAACATTCCAAACCAGCAGCATCTGGTTTGTCTGACCTTCCGCAGTGATGACGTAAGGGTATTTGCAAGACTACAAATGGGGGTGTCACTCATCGTCTACCTATCATTGTAGAGATGCATGATTGTCTCACACAAATTAAAACCAGTGGTGAAGAGTAGTGCATGAACTGAAATCAGTTAAAGGTGTCATAATGATTCTATGTGATTCTATGTTGAGTAAGTGTTGACTTGACTGCTTACATTGATCTTGCACTCGGCTGCCTCCTGCAGGATCAGTATGGTAACTATGTCATTCAGCACGTCTTGGAGCACGGCAGACCAGAGGACAAGAGTAAGATAGTGGCAGAGGTTCGTGGAAAGGTTCTTGTGCTGAGTCAACACAAATTTGCAAGGTAAGCGCTGTTTGCTGAATAAAAAAATGCAGGAAATAAAATGGCGAATTTACTCAGTCAATGAAAATACCAGCAAGTTATATTAGGGGAAAGAGTTTTGCTGTTGGTATGTTCAACATAACTTAAGCCTTCTATGTATGTTAAATACAGAACATGTCATATTGAACACCTTGATCACACGCTCCTTGAATTTGAATGATTTTAACATCCACTGAGTAGAGCATGCAATCAATGCAAAATAGATAAACAGAAAAATACTTTAAGCTCACTGTCAGAGCTGTCACTCCTTCAGATCACTTATGAATCACCATGTCATAAAGGCTCCTTTGTCTGTCTCTCTTTCCTCAGTAATGTCGTTGAGAAGTGTGTGATCCACTCTTCACGTGCAGAGAGAGCTCTGCTAATAGATGAAGTGTGCTGCCAGAAAGATGGCCCCCACAGTGCCCTGTACACCATGATGAAGGACCAGTATGCTAATTATGTTGTCCAAAGGATGATAGACATGGCAGAACCTGCTCAGCGTAAGATCATCATGCACAAGGTTGGTAAACTAAGATTTTTGGTGAACTAACAATTTTTTTTAGAACTTCTCTTTACACAAAATGTCTAAAATGCCTTAGACGAAATTCTTGAAATTTTTTATTAATACTCTACTCAAGCTGGCTGTGTATTGTTCAAAGGGTTTGAATATCGGGTCGTTTTTCTAAATGAGTATTCAAATGTTTGGTTGTCCGAGGACTGTTTTGTGTTTGGATCACTTAATAAAATAGCACCAAATAATAATAACACCAAATAACACCAAACCCTGTCTAAACCTAACTTTTAGAATGAACATTATACCAATGACCACTACCGTTATTTAACGGCACATCAGTTATGACAGTAGGTGCACCTGTAAGTAACAATAGTCTAAAAGTTCTGTATTATCATTTGTCAACGAAGTGCTATTGACCAAAGATTCTGTCGTCATTCCATGTCAGTATCTATCGGACTCTGTCCCACCCATCATCTGCTGTGCTGTGCTTTGAACAAGGCTTTTTCATGCAGTATTTATTACTTCCACATATAGTAGCAGGTAATAACATAAAACTAACAAATAAGTCCACAATAACTAAATAATTATAAAAATTAGTAACGATTATGAGAGAGATTTTACATGCATGCATATTATATACAAGACACTAGGATCTATATTTATGTCGTGCTGTTGTTGAGTCTGACAGCAGTTGAAGGAGTTGCTTAGTTCACCTACAGTCTAATACAGTGGGTGATAGGTGGTGTTCATGATTGATCTTATCTTCTTGGTTATCTTCCTCCCACCCACCTCTTCGATGTAGTCCAGAGCGCAGTCCAAGACAGGGCTGGCTCTTTTAACTAACGTTTTTAGTCTAGTACCAGTTTAACAAACTAGTAGTCAAATAAGTGGTCAGCCCCATACACAAATGTAAATCATTTTTGAAAATGTTCTCTTTTGTATGCTACTTGTGACTGTCTCTGAAATTTTGACCTGATTGTTCTTCCCCTCTGCCTTTTTTAGATCCGGCCTCACATTGCCACTTTACGCAAGTACACCTATGGCAAGCACATTCTGGCAAAGCTAGAGAAGTACTACATGAAGAGTGGATCAGAACTGGGTCCCATTGGTGGCCCTACAAATGGTCTCATGTAGTCGTACACGCTGATGTCCTGGATCCCCTGCATAAGTTAATTAAGTGGGAGCCCCAAACCCCCTGTTCTGTGAGAGATGCTCCTTAGCCATAAGGCCTTTGACACCCTCTGTTGTCCCATTTTGGACAATTACCAAAAATTAAAGACATGTCAGCTTCACCTAAGAACGCTGTGACATCTGAGCCCTGCCACTCTGCCACCCCTGGTGCAAGTCCTCAGCATGGCCACCAGGGGAAGCACAGTGAGCAGGCGTTTCCTGGGTAAAGCACAAGCCCATTGTTAATTATGTAACTGATGTATCTGACTGGTTTTCATATTATCTTGTACATTTAGTTTTTTACCTTGTAAATTCTCTGTAGAAAAAAAACTTATACACACATTTGCTGAAATTTGCAATTCTTACAATTACACCAGCAAGTGACTTTATAAGGCAAAATTCTTTTTAAAACTTCCATTTTTTTTAACCAGACTAATCAAATGAGCTGTTCTAATTTAATCTTGACAATTAAATACTATATTTGTATATTATCCCATGCACAGGAAAGTCTCCCATGCCAAAGCAGTTGATGGATTTGTTTTGAAATAGCTCTTCATAGTTTGGATAGATATAAATCTTCATGTCCACAGGTGATTACCACGTGCCAATGAGTTAGTCACCCATGGTTCTTCAAGACTATTTTGCGTGCTTGGCTTAGGGGATTCGTGCTTAGGTCTAGGGTAGTGTGGTGGCTTTTTCCTGCTTCTTCCACTTCTTCCTTTTCAGAATGAGTGGGAGCATGCCCTTAATCCTGTTGCCTAGCAGCCAGTAGTCTCCTTGATGTGATCTGAAAAGTTTTGGTACTAAACATTGCAGATTGACATGCTGCTGCTGCATCCACTGAGCCCCAATTGAACTGTCTTACTTCCCCTCATTCAGCTGTTTGTTCCGGGTTTGGCAAGATAAAAGCCACCATCAACAGAACATGTAGAAGCAGAGCATGAGGTTTGGTTGTACAGTGGATGTGTAATCTTAATGAGAAATGACCATAGTGGGGGGCCTCTGTGGGATAACGGGTGGGAGTGGGTTATGCGTTGGCATGCAATGAGAGGTTTTAATACTTGGAATGATTTTTTTCTTTATCATGTTTTGCGTAACAGCTTATCTGTCTTGTAGTTTGAGATGAACACTGCCCTAGAAATTTATGTACTGCGTAGAAGTAGTTTAGCAATGTATAGCATCTTTATATATGAGTAAATTGTTGCTTTTGGCTCGGGGCTTACAGCAACAATAGAAGCCCCACCACCTGAAGGTCAGAGTAGAATGGGGAGAATGTTGTGAGGTGGAACTTATACCTGCTTTGTACATCTGATAGAATGATAAAAAAAGAATTAGAATTTGTTGGATAAGTGTAAGAAGGATGTTGTTAGAACCTCTGGTGGTTCTGTCTCTGTTTTTTAATTTTCATTTGGTTGGATATGCAAGTGCATTGGTGGAGGCAGGTGGGGCCATCAAAAGCTATACAATTCACCTATAATGCTCGTAGTGATGGCTTCTTTGCTTCATATATGAATATTTGTAGAATATGTGTAGTATATGTGCAGTTAAGTGTAAGTTTATTAGTTCAATTGAATTGTCTAGCTGTGGTGTTTGACAGGCCTTGCTAAATTTGTAGTGATGCTTTTATTTCGTCTGTACAGATGTACATTTGTAAACGTTGATGCTGTAAATGGGAAGTCTTTTACACTTTTGGGGAGAAAAAGGCAAAATGTGCATTTTTGATGTGTGTATATTCATCACTCCTTTCCCCTTGAATATAATGTATACAGTTTTATTTGATCATGTTATTTTAAAGAAAAAATGTTTATGGCTTCACAATTTGGCATGGTTTTTGTTTTTAATCTGTAATGGGAAAGGCCAGCCTCTATTTGTACTGGAGCTGTAACAGCCATTGGTGTGTGACATTTTAAAAAGAGAATCTTGGTAATGCTCTGTACTAAAACTGAGGCTGCATTTAGTCCTCTGCTACCATGGAAACGTCACAGGATATGACAATTATTTTTGTACAGAAGAGTGCTGTATTTTGGAGCAGCCACTACCTTGTAAGCAAAAGCAATGTAAGATATTGTCAATTATATAAATATGAACATATGAGTTTTGTCACACTGTCAAAGTCATGTACATTTTCAGGTGGCCTTATGTACATTTCCAGATGTTAGATGAAGAAAACAAACTCATTTTTGGAAGCAGAATTGTGACTGTATAATTAAACTGTTCTTCTAACATTTGACCAGAGGTGTTGTTGCTTTTCTATTCATCACTATGTGCAACAACTTCAACCGTCCACTTTGACAATGTTTTTATTGATTGGACTTTCAGCCCTTGATCTCAAGCCATCACCCTTTTGACATATTATACCTTACCAAATGCATACAACAGTGAAAATACAAACATTAAGAAAAATGCACCACAAATCTGAAAGGGTGCAAATGATAAAACTGCAAGACGTCCCAAGTCAAACCACAAGTCGAGACAAATCCTAAACCTTGTAGCTTATTTAGCCTCTATTTCCTGAGTAATCATTTGTTCAGATAAATAGAAAAATATGACTATAAAAATATAAACTTTTTGTATTAGTTTATAGAAGGTATCGAGTCAAAAGGTACAAATCAGATTGAAGTGTTATGATTGTCAAGTCAGCACATTTGTGCACTACTGCAAGATGCAAGATGTGTGAATTTCAAATGAGCAATTGGCTGCATACATTTAAGACCTATATGCACATGGTGAAAGTATGCTGAAAATAATCTCACTCCTGTACACGTGCATCATATGATTGTCTTATCCATTACTTTTTATTGCTCGTGGTGCAATTCAAAATCTGTACAACGTATCAGTGTTTTGAAGTGCTGATTGGTCTGCGTGTTAAAGTTTGCCTAAATTTGCAGAGAACAGTGGGAGGAGTGATGGTGGTTATTTGTTCACTGTTCACAGGATGTTCACTGTGGATAAAGGATCAAACTACTGTAGAAGTATAAAACAAGAAATGACAGTGATAGACAAGAAAACAGTGTAAAGTAAGAAATACAATTTACAAAGTAAGACTGACGTTGGTGGTGGTGCATCTCTTGGTTAATATTTGATATAGTGTTAATTCACACACAGTCCTATAATAAACGCCAATAATTAGATGGTGCACAACATTTTAATGGAGACTGGAAACTGGTTTTAGAAGAAAAGTCTTCAACATCAAACTTTGAATAAACAGTTCAGTCGATCTACCCTTATTACTTACATCACATCATTATGTCTTAAAGATATGAATACCCTTCATTAATCGAGTTAAGAACTAAAATGTGTGCCTCAAAATAAAACAAGTCATTGTGATTTTAAAATTATTTATTTGACTGTGGTCTTTTTGTGAAGTCCATGGTGAACATTTACCCAGTAGTGCCCAAAGCCCATCTGAAGGGTTCAGAGATATTTCCTTATCTGATGCCCCTCTTCTGGGAAAGGCAGAAGAACAGTGCGTTGTTGAGGTTTTTAAAAGAATTTGTTCACATTAACATTTTTGATACATTTAGTACAGATAGTGTTTTTATTGTGCTGTAATATTATTGAAACCAAATATTTCTTGGTTTTATTGATTTTTTTCATGGTTCTTTCTGCTGTACTTCATGGACGAGCTTTGACACATCAAGCAGACAGACAAAGTTAGTATTGGAACTGTATGGAATTCAACCAATCAAACCATAAAATTAACCATGTACTTTATATTTGTGTCTTTTGTTTCTTCAATTGTCATACCAAAAATTTTGCACAAAGATTTATGTCTGTATGGCCCCCGTTCAAAGGTTGGCGTTTAACTTCATTAAGAAGATTGGCAATAGGTCTCATTGACGTCATTGTTGGGGCGTGGCTTGCACCTACACACCTGCATGCTCCCGTGACAAGGAAGAGAAAAAAACAGTCTGACCAGTGTCAACTACAGAATGAGTACATTTCCTATGCTATGTTTCACGTTGGTCGCAATACATCTGCTTCCTATATCGGTAAGCCAGTTTCTTGACTTTAATGCTCCTGGTTGGAATTATTCATGTCAAAGGAGCCTTTTCTTCAGTTTTACGTGTTTACGTGGGTGTGAAGAGTTTTCATGTTGGCATGACAACAATTCCTTTTAATGTATTTTGTATTACTAGCTTGTCTTGTTGTACTTATTTATTCGGTTAATTAGTGTACATGTTATACGCTTGTTAATTTACAGTTTAAACCTGCTTCAAACAGATATCAAATTTCCGGTCCAGGCGACAGTTTACAATAATAACCACGAGGGGGCGCAAAGATTTCATCTCATGAAATGAGTAAACAGCAACGGTGAAGCAAACGGTGTAATTTCATACAGTCCACATGGAAATGCGTGAATATGGATCCACATGAGACAAAAAATTATAATATAACATTTTATTTTATTTTTATTTATATTATATTAGATAAAAAAATCATTTTTAACACATTTTGTTTTCTGGAATTCCAAGTGGGTTTTTTTTTCATGTTTCACAACATTCAGTGTTCTTTATACCATACAGGGGTGTCATTTTATAGTCAAGCAATATTTTTTTCCTTTTCCCAGTGCATTTTATCGGTTGTACGAATGTCATTCTGCGTGTCTTTATGGGCGTGTCAGCACGTATGCAAATCAGCACAAAAGTAATCATTCACCTTAGTTTACATGTTTGCACGTGTGACTACTTATGTCAGCACTATGGCGGTTTTGTGACTCTCCAATTATAACATGCTCATGATTCTTTTTCCCATTCAATAGATTTCAGGCCCCCTAGCAGATGACATAGATGGTTCTGATTCAGCGTCGTCAAAACAAGGTAATGCTGGGTGCCATTTTCACAGACTGGAAAACCTTCTGCTCTGCTTATGATATCATTATGTAATTATTATGCCCAAGACTGTATTGTATTGTGTATTTGATCTTTTCCATCAGGGGACAGTAAATCTGTAAGGATCAAGGATCCCATCGTCAGAATTACTCCAGCAACATCGGGAGGTGGAAACAGAGATAAAGTCCATGTATTAGATACAGTATGACTCTTTTGACAGTTTTGAATTTTTTTCGATCAATAATGTGGATGGTTGTTGTGCAAGAGTCATTTCTTTTCTTTTTAGAACAAGAAGCTTCCCAGTACTCCTTGGCCTGCAGGTGTCCCTGGATCACCATATGGTGTTGTGGAAAAGCAAAATAATTTTTTAGAGAACGAAGAAATCTTTTCAGGTATTTTAAATTTCACATGAAAGCACATTAAATATAAGTAGAGCATTTAAAAATAATATAAAATCACAAGATTGTTTACTCAAAGCAACATTTTGGACAATTTTATCTTCTTCGGTCAGCATAAAGTGATACAGGTTATTATCTTCAGTATACACCATTAACACATTTTACCCCAACACACATGCTTTTTACTGCATATAGAGTCAGTTAGCAGAGATAGAGATCCAACTGCCCGAAATGGTTTTTGGTTTACTTAATTTTAAAGTTGCACTAATGGTCAAAATTTGATAAATTGCTAAAACCCCAAAGGTCGCCGGTGACCTCACGATTTACATTTTAAGATTAGATTAGATTAGATTCAACTTTATTGTCATTGCACATGTCACAAGTACAAAGCAACGAAATGCAGTTAGCATCTAACCAGAAGTGCATCAGCAGTGAATAAATATCTAGACACAGTATATACATAGTATTGTACAAAGTATATACATAGTAATATACAGTGCGGGTATGAAATGATAATAGACATATATCCATAGTACAGGTATGTACAGAGTGAATATCTTCATATTAATACACTGTGTATTCTAACTATTCTATTCTAACTAACTATAAACTTCATGACTGAATTTCCAGGAGTTGTTGCAGGGGGGATAACAGGTGCACTACTGGCTTGTGCAGTGGCTGCAATAATATTCTGTAAATGGCAACCCCAAGATGCTGGATGATACACTGCGGGCCGGCAGAAGACTTCTTATTGAGCATATCACACAGCCAGGATTTAAGAGATGGTGCTTCAAATCTACAATGTGAAAACTCTCACAGCACAATGCCTATTTTTATTTCTGCAATGTCTGTTTGTTCCCTTTTTTTTCATTCCCTTGTCATATTTTGGGCCGTACTATGTGCAATATTCGTGTATTTATATTTATTTATGATATTAAAAAATCATAAACATTTGCTTGTCATTTGATCTGTTTTTTTCTTTTTGGAGGTTCAAACTTCAAATGCTCTTTTAGAGGACTTGTTTGTTATTCACAAGTTGGGGAAAGGCTAAGAATCCCACAAGCCAAAATGTGTTGTTTTGGCTGAAAAGCAAATTTTACCTCGCAGCTTTTTCAGTGGGAAATGAAAGACAGCTTGAACTACAATTAATACCAAAATGACTGCAGACTCCCGGTTAGGGTATGAAGTATGGCATGCGTGGTCCCTGAAAAGGCATCTTTTACCCAGACAGCGGTGACATACACACCATTAAGTGTTTTTGGTATTTTTGTATCACAATAGATTAAGTTCATAAGTAATTTCATTGATTGACTTGTTTTTTATTGCTCGACTTGCTCCTCAACTATGTCAAACCTGTCTCGATGCTGATTGCTTCCCCCTTGCCATTTCATTTCTACACAGCTATTTGTTTAAATTCCCGTATGTGAAAAAATGTTCCGTTAGTCCCCGCCTTCTCCTCCGTAAACGCGTTTGTTTTTATCGGCAGTGTCGCACAGGTGGGCGTTCCGCTGTGGATGCTGATAGAATTTAATCTGCTCGACAAGCAGCTCTTCAAATGTTTCTCCCGACATTCGTGGAGGACATGCATCATTTTAAACCCAGTCGAGACAGACTGTACACAGCCAGGTGCTGTGGCTGTTGTCATGTGAGGACGGGAACCATCATCCTGGGAACATGGTACATGGTACGTAAAATGGTTGATGGAGCTAACGAGCTAGTGGAAGCTAGCATACATGCTTCGGTCGCTCGAGTGACTGTGTTAACTGGTGACTTCAGCCTGACTGAAACAGCAATGAGTTATTGTTGCCTCTTCTATTAGATGTTTAAGACTCTACTTTGGCGTAACATTTAAACTTGAAGCATAGACACTCAACAAAGATTGAATTCGATGTGTTCTTTAGTAATTATTGATGGAAAGGGCATACGCGTGGAGAAGTGAATCTCTGGCATCACCATAAACATTCAGGCTTGACGCTTAATACGGACACTCGTTGGTCCATTACACCGCATGGATTGCGTCAAGTTCGATAAAAGTAGTGACTTGACTTCACAATCTGCTTACATTTTCCGCGGAATTTCCATAATAATTCAGTATAACTACAATGTTAGCTAAGTGCTAATCAGAATATTAGAATGGAAGTTGTGGCAGCCTTACCTAGCAAAGTCCTGCTTTAACTAGCTAAACGAAACATTAGCCATAGCTATTTATCACTTAAGATGAACGCCTTTGAAATGCACGTTTGTTGACATTTCGGGGAACGCACAAAAATATGTGCCCCCGCATGTGGCCGTTGACCGATTATTTCAAATGTTTGAACGCACGTCTACATTGGACGTTAGCAAGTTAGCTGATACGTCATCTGCTAACGGTTCGTTGGACATATCACGATGAGCTTAACTTGCTTGTGCGGTTTCCAGAGTAACTAGCATTTAGTTAGTTCGCAGCCAAGGTAAATGCTGAAAGCATAGACTATTTGTGTAATCCCAGCTAACTGATGTTACCATTAATGAGTTCGATCTCATAAGTTCTGAACGCTGAACGTTACACTGGTACTGAGCAGTGCATGGTCTCATCCTGTATGAGCTCTATAGTTTATTAAATCCCTCATATCATATGGCAAGTTTAGCAGATGTCACATATACCTCAGAAACCATAAATTAGGTTTTGCATTGCATTGCATCAATGATTTTCACGCCACAATAACATGAACTGAAACCACTGGCTGTGTGGATGGTGACATACATCTAATATATTTTATTACTTTGCTAAGTCAAATCTATTATGGTGTAAAACAATAGTCCATCTATGATTGTCTCAAACAAACAAACACTGACTTGGTCCTTTTTAAAATGCTTCACTCCCTTTCCCCTTCAGGTAGTCAACCTGTTAATGGGCATCCTGCTGACTGTAGCTGTGACCCATCCAGAGAACGTACCCACTATCGACTTGCAGTATGAGGTTATCGACCACTACTTTGCATCTGACAGGATGTCTGGTGAGCAGACTTTTTCCTCCATTGATTTTGAATATAGCATAGAGTGTGACCACAGTAGCCCGTGAATTGCTGTTATAACAAAATTCATTTAAATTGTCATAAAACTCATTGTTAGGAAAAAGGACAAAAGCACAGCATGTCATGATGGCTTTGATGTGTTCCCTGACCAATGCTATTTATACACCATCATGTTGAAGGGGACCGGGCAGGTTGGGTTTTTGATTTATCTCACAGGTTACATATCTGATGAGTGCTCTGGACATGTAAACAATAAAAATGAACATTGAATCAGATACTTTGATCCATTGAAAGCCACATGCTGAAATAAATCTGATGTATATCAGTTATCTGACAATGTGACCGTTACCTTAAAACATCACTATTTCTTTGTCATTGAGACTCGCACATCATGCTACATTTTTCTTTTTATCCACTTAGTAAGTGCTCACATCCCTCCTCATCATCATTAAAAATAATTATGCCGTACGAGACCTTTAGATATTATTCGGAAAGCAGTAACTTGTATTAAATGCATATATTTTCTGTCTCATTTGCAGCCACCCCTGCATTAACTCGTCTACATCTTAAAGTCTGGATCCTCTTTTGTGCATAGCATACTGATCACTTAATATGAGAGGGCAAGGAAAATACAGACTAATTTAGACAAAAAATCAGAATGAACTTTGACACCAATAGTCGAAATATAGCTAAATCCAAGAGTTGCTGCAATGCAGCGGTCACTGTACAAGGAAGAGCAACTTGCTGACAAGACACAGCTGAGATTTGTGTATATGTCTGTAAATATTGGTAATAACTGGGACTATCTTTGGACGTACTGCATAACATCATCCAACAAGTTATTCCATGTTGCCGTTATTCTCCATATCTTGCAGGCCTAGCAATTACAATAGTACTAGTACGAATAGAACCTTGCAGTGGTGTTAGTGTTTTTGAATTGTGTTCCAGAGCCTAGCCTGTAAGCAATCCCATTTTAATTTGTCACTCACATGAAATTTCCAGACGCGATGCTGCAACAACAGCCAACAGCCAAAGAGCCAAAACAAAATGTTGTAATTTTTATTCCGCAAGTTATTTGTTTATCCGAGGTTGAGACACAACTCAAGCGTATAAAAGCAGGGCTGGCTTTCGTTCACAGCCAGGATCTGGGCAGCTCTATGACTATGCCCTTTTCTTGCTGGTTGGTGCTCTGTTGGTTGGCTTGGTGAAAGCCTCTTCATTGTCCTGAAACAGTGACTCAGCAGGAGATGAGAGGAAACAATGTGTGGGCTGACCTTCTCTCAACAGTCCCATGTCAGCACACACTGGCAGTGGAGTTGATGGTTTTCTTCATCCAGCGGTGAAAATCATAGCAGAGGAATCGCGACGTTGTCAGACTGAGCTCACTATGTGTCACAATCCACGTTTTGTTTATAAGTTTTAGTACTATGAGACGGTATTTAAAAGAATCACTGTCCTTTGCTTAGATTAAAGGCCATGCTCACCCATTGACAATATAGCTAAAATATCATACCACAATGTTTTCCACAATTTTGATGTAATGGTAATCAATATATTTGCAGTTTATATTTTCAAACCATCAAACAGCCAGTGTACATTACTATGCAGCTTTAATGGGCATGATGAGAAACAATTTCAACAGTCCAGTGATAAAATGCAATAAAAAGAGCTCAGAATATGCGACTAATAATTTTACTGTGTGTTATAAATGCCCTACTAATTACTGTGGATGTGCTTAGCGTACAGAACACACAGTATACTTAAAATAATCAAAGCAGTGTAAACTGGAACATCCAGTACTCAGAAGAGTTGGGGAGATAGCAGTCAAGTTTGTGTACGTCCTGTGAAGAGGTACATTCAGTTTTGCTGTTCCATGTATTTGTAGGCATTTGTTCTTCAAATTCTCTTAAAAAAAGGTACAAAATGGCAAAAGCATGGTGAACTGTCTACACTGAGCTTAGATAAATTCATACATTTTTAATGTTTCCGACAAGAGTATTAGTGTCCCATATGCAAGAATGCTGTCACAATTCAGTGGTTGTAACTCCTCTTTGAATGTTTTGGTAACTTGTCTATCTTGTGCCTGTTTCTGATACAGAGAATGCTTGTGTTGGATTCGCCATCTCTCTGTTGATGCTCACCATCAGTGCCATGATGGTGTATGGAGCCATTACTGTAAGTGATTGCAGTACAAGTAGGCTAGGTACACCGCACTGTCATGGTTGGTTAGGCAAATATGTATGCATTAAAAGGAGTCATGGTTTAGTTGCATAACTGTAGCACACCACAAATTGCAAATTTAAGGCCAGCAGACAAGATCAGACGGGGCTTACAGCTCAGGTTCTTTTGTGATGATTTTAGATTTTCTCTTGGTTGTTGCATGGATCCATGTTGCCTACACATTTCAGAGATTATAAGACAGAACACTATGATGTGATGTTCTGTCTTGTTAAGTCTTAAAGTATCACATAATGAAATGGCTCCAACATTTGAGTCCTTCAAACCCACTAGATGACATTTGTCACCTCTTTCTATGTCTTAAATGATAAATAAATGGTATAAAATGAATGATAAATAATAGGGAATATAATTAATGGCATAATAGTATAAAGTACATTTATTATGAAAATACCCTCTACTGCCTCACGACATCATAGCCAATATTTTACTTAATGGAGCATTTTAATCCATATCAAACTGACTGACTTAAAATGACTTATCATTATTGGTACATGGAATTTTGTGTATGCAAGTATCAATTAGTCCATTAATTTAAAAAAATATAACATAACATAATCAATAGTAACAACTCTAGACGGAGATCTAATGCTAATAATGTCTAACAGATGCCAAAGCATTCTCATTGCAGTCTGGCCATTTTATCATTTGCATGTTAAAGAATGGGGTAAATGGGGCCCTTGACTGTGATGTCGCTGCAGCAGACCACGGACGGAAGGACTGCAGCATACAGGAAACACCAAATCATGCTGCACTACATTTAACTGCATGAAGAAAACTAAGTGCATTTTCCAGACTCTTGATGCTGTGGGAGGGTGGCACGTGATGCTATGTTCTCATCCATTCCATCTTTACCTCACAGGCCTGCCTGATGGCATCAAGACTGACAGGTCTGATAGCCTTTCAACTGTGTTAAGCTGCTGTTTTGGATGAATGCACAGTTAAAGGATGACATGTCTGCAGGCTTACTACACAGCGCACGTCAGCAATCTGTGCAAATGTTATGCTTTAGCTGTGCAAGTAAATGCTCCCAGACAACCATAGTAGCTACCCTTTTGCTGCTGCAGTATTCCACCAAAATACCCTTTAATGTTGTGGATGATGCATAAGTACTGTATACAATTAGCATGATGTAGAAGTTGAGAGTGAGTGGGGAATTTTGTACAGTGGGGTTGATATATAGACATGTCCAGAATGTGTGTAGAATTGATTGTAAAATGACATTTAAAGGATCACTTCACTGGTTCATTATTGCTATATATTCTTGCCATTTATTTTGTTTACATTGTTACGCTTGTGTATACTTCCTGTTCTTATATAAACACTATTTTCCTATAGCCATATTTGTAAATTTGTCGCATTGGATTCACAAGCTGAAAGAGCTGAACCAGAAAAGCTACATATTTTATTCTTTTACTGCATCGTAGTGTAAGGGTTTGTAGTGACGAAAAAAACCTACAATGTAAAGATGTCACAAGTATAAAGTCATGTCAGTGAATAAAAGGGTTGAAAAAGTGAAGTGATCCTTTAGCAGACTGCTGTCAGAAACAGGATCTGTGCCCACCACTGAGCAGATTGATGACATGACTGTCTCTGCCGCTTTCCTTTCTCACAGCACCGTGACGGCTGGCTCATTCCATTTTTCTGCTACCAGCTGTTTGACTTTGCCTTGAGCTGCCTGGTGGCCATCAGTTCTCTCACCTACCTACCCAGCATTAAGGACTACCTGGACCAGCTGGTCAGTGAAGTGCACCAGTCCACAGTTTGTTCCTTTTGTCAAAGGTGGTGGACATGCTGACTAGATTTCTTAAAGGAAGAAACAATGCAAGAGAATATTAACAACGGATTTGTTGACATTTATCTTGCTAATGGGGGATGTATGAGCATTGCGTGAGTTGGGTTGTACTAATTACTGATATGAAAGTGTGTGTCTTTTATAATCATGTGTTGCTGTGACTGGTTCTCCATAGATTTCATTGACATTTCATGATAATGTTACATTTAGCTCCGATGGTCACATGAATCATCAGACAATGAGTAACCTTTGTCCTCCGCTTCCTCAGCCGGATTTCCCCTACAAGGATAACCTCCTGTCTCTGGACTCCAGCTGTCTACTGCTCTTCGTGCTGGTCTTCTTTGCCTTCCTCATCATCCTCAAGGTGAACAGCTGAGCTAACACATTACTTACTTGCATATTAAAATGGTTAAACACAAACAAATGATTCATTTTCTGTTTCTCAGGCTTATCTGATCAACTGTGTGTGGAACTGCTACAAGTACATCAACAACAGAAACATGCCAGAGATTGCCGTCTACCCTGCCTTTGAGACTCCTCCACAGGTATGCAAGCTAGCAGACACTATATCATGACGCCTTCACCCATTTTACAGTATATATCATGTCAAGGATCTGCAAGGACATGAGATTCTCAAGATGTGATGCTTAAGTAGAGCCAGCAGGTGGCATGATTTCTATACATTAGAGTTGCACAAAATAGTGGTCATAGCATGAAGTGCTGTATGTGTAAGGTTTACATGTAGCTTAAAGGGATACTGTCAATAACGACTTCGGTTTATAATCACCGTTTCCTCTGAATGTGTTTTCTTATGAGATGTATTTTAAAGGTGTACATGTGGTGACATTGGAGGGAAAATTTGAATTAAAATATAAATAGATTTATAAGTTGTGACCCTCATCCACAAGATAAGGCTCAGATCTGTGCATAATCACCCCTTTATGAAGCTCAACTGACTTGAAAAGCTTTAAGTGTGAAAAAAGTTCAGCCACTACGCTGAACACAAGATTGAGCTCTTACAACTGCCCTCTGTTCCTGTATCGATGGGTGGAATGGAGTATAGAAATTGAATTTCCGCAGGTAAAAATACAGAAAATGACCAAATTAAGTTGAAAGCCCCTGATTCTCTTCTCTTAAAGGGAGATTGTGTACAAGTGTGTTTGTGCACGAGAGATTTTCTTTTCTCTTTGCTTTCATCGTACGTAATGTGGATTCTAGGCTTCTAGGCTTTTCGAATGAGGTCCCTTCTAATCACGTCTGCAGTTGTACGAGCTGGATGTCCTTTAGATTCCATTGGTACTTGGGATACTTGTAGAAATTCTTCTATACAGACTTTAAATGGCCTTTTTTCTCTTTTTTTACTCTAGTACATCCTGCCCACCTATGAGATGGCGATGAAGATGCCAGCAAAGGAGCCCCCTCCCCCTTACATGCCTGCTTAAGCAGCCAGCCCTGTTGCCAAAACACTCGCATACTGTCATATGCACTCCTACATTCCCTCACTTGCCCTTTCTGAACACCACTATGCGCCCCTTCTCCTTCCTTCCACTCTATATGTGTACGACCTCTCGTCTGATCCTACCTACTGCATTTCTGTAGATATCCTTACATCCTTTAAATGTGAGAGAAGAAAAGCAAAAATGACTGATAAATGAGTGTGATATTTGAGGAGTGAAAGATACCAGCCTGTCCCCCTATGGCCTTTTTTATGTCGTAGAAAAATGAAAACCTGTGAAGATTTCCTCAAAATGCTGCCATCAATCCAGCACCATCCTGTCCATAGATTGATACATGAAGTATAAAAAAAGACAATCCACATAATTAAACTTATTCTTGTTTTGCATTACTTCCCCCAAAGATGAAAATCTAGTTTTTTTTCCATCTCAACCTTTGATGGAGAGTTTGTAGCACTGTTATTTATTTAGCTTTATCGTGGGTCCGTTAGCCTCTCACCCATCGTCATCACCGTCTGCTGCTCTCATGACTTACTGCCTTGTGTTAGCAAAGCTAGTGAAGAGTTTTTCAGCTGAGACAGATGCAGACAGCAGAGTGGCAATGGATAACTTCTTTGCTTCTTCTACTCATTCTGCACCTGTTGCAAACTGCTTGTGTTGTCGTTGCATGCTAATCTCCCTCCTTATTTTACTGTTTCGAGCATATTTTGGTCCCATGGGGGGAAAACAAAATTGGCTTTAATAAAACTTTCAACATTATGATCATCATTTGACTTGAGTTTTTTTTGCTTTAAATGCTGGAAATTGATAACTGATGAAAGTGTAGACTAGATTGTGTAGGTGATAACTTGTGCAATAGAGGACAACGATACAGTACAATAGTAATTGATTGCTAGGCTTTATTTCATAACTATCACTCACTCACAACACCCTTGCCCACTTAAAGGCATACTTATAAGAAAAAAATAGTTTCACCGTGTACATAAATTTTAGATGAATTTATTATTATTTACTAGCCTCCATTAAGGAAAGTCTTAATCCTTCGAGTTCTGCCATTGTCACTGGTGCTTGGATTGGTGCTACATAAATCTTCTTCTTTCTTTATTGTTCCGGAGAAACTTAGTACATTTTAAGTTTAAAATCCTGCAGGTGTTTTTACAGAAGCATGCAAAACAGAAAAACATCCATTATAAAGCCATTATATTTTGCACTGTAAATTCTGTTTTTGATAGGGATTTATTTATTTTTAATGCTGGATGTCCAACATTGAAGGTCAAATGCTGTTACCTTTTGGTTCTATTGTTTTTGTACACTTCCCTTTTTTCCCATGTACTTGATTTTATTCTGTAATGTTTGTTTTGTTTTTACTATTTTTAGTTTATGACTGTTTAAACCTAAAATTTCCAAAGCATTTTACTGTTCCAGCACTCACTGGTCTTGTATACCATCGTCCATACATACAACTTCCATTCCTTAAAGTGGTCATGGGTCACATCCCACATCTGGATTGGACTGACAGTTTGACGTGTTGGACAGGGTGTGCCTCATATGTGGAGGAGGTCAGACCTCACCAAGCTGAGCAGGAGCCTCAGCGTCTGAGGAGAGCGAGACAGAGCAGTAAAGGAAAAAGGCCAGTGCAGCCATGAAGACTTTACTGTGGAGCTTGTTGTACTGTATGTCGCTGCTGCTGTCTGCTGTGCTCGCCACATATGATCAGAGCCACGCACAAAGCAGAAACAACGGCAGACCACCGCTCAGAACCCTCAACCCCGCAAGTAAGTCTTTTATTTTGTAGCTTCAATTATTTGTTGTCCAACGTGAAGTCTAGGGTGACTTTGTAATGGTAACTTGTTTCAAGAATATTACTCAGTCAGGAGAAATGTATAAAAGGGTAGTCTGTTAGTTAAGAAATTAAAAAATTTAACATTTGTGTCAAGCATGACAATTTTCCACTTCTTTCCATGGAAAAAATACTATTGGAAAATGATCTTAAAAAGTAATCTATATGGAAAGAAATTCTATGAATAAACCTTTCTTTCATCTGGAAATTAGACGAATGTATGTGAAAGTGTAAGCCTGCCAAATTTATACTTGTTTCTAGAAATATCACCAGTCTAAGTCTAAGACTTAAAAAAAAAACACAAAACGGAAGACATTCAAAAAATACTTAAAATATTGGTTCAACAAATATATTTCAAAATAAAAAAATAAGAAGAATTGCAGGAAAACAAATATAAAAAAAATCCTGATTCTAGCAGAATATTTTATACAACAATCTTCAATCTTTTAACAACCTACAGTCAGGTCAAATAATTTTTATAGCCCAATATCACACACATTGTCTCAAAGAGTTTTACAGACCCACATGAAATGTTACATACTAAATGTTTTATTTATAAAAGCTATAGATTTTCTTTAAAAGAAGAAAACAACTATAACCAATGTAAGAATGTCACAAAAGTGGAAAGCTTTCTATTTTTGCCATACAAAAATAAACGCCATGTCCTAAGAGGTATTGATTTTTGGCTTCTGGAATATGTGACAATAATTTACACACCACACAAACATTAAATGCAGAATAGATTCAAATGCGGTGTCAGAAGTGGAGTTTATTTTTGACACATTGTGGAGATATATGCTTTATGACTCATGGTTTCAGTGTATATAAAATCTTAGACCTGATTACTAAATGAATCCACAAAGTTGTTAAGAAGTCTAGCTATTGCATCTTGGAATGATCAAGTCTAACAACAATGTAACAGGACCTGAAACTTTCCTCCAACACAACATGCATGAAAAACACGTTCTGTGACTGGGCGTTTCACAAGCACTATCATGTCAGCTTGTCTGAAACAACCCAAACACATTGCTGCTTCACTAATCAGAGCCGATTGTTGTATATTATACTACACAGGCTACTTCCCCAGTAAACACACTTCCTTACACAGCTTTCCTGTTTACTTACTTTCAACCGACTAATGTGCCATATCACTTTTCCTTTCTGGTGGCCCTATAGTTCACGGCAGTGATTACAGGTATAGAGGGTATCACTACCACCAGCCACCAAGGATCCCTCCACCCAACATGTATCGACCCATTCCTCTCTCTCCACCGGTGACTTACCACAAACCCGCAATCCCTATGCTGCCTTATCATCAAGGGCTCTCAGTCCCCATACCACCTTCTCATCACAGACCCTCAATCCCCATGCTTCCTTATCACCACCAATTTAAAGGGCTAGTACCACCACAAAAGCACATATACAAAGGTCTATCGCCGCCTGTAGCCGGCCATCATCACAAAATCAAAGGCCCAATCCACGTGGGGGGGCAGTACAAATTGAAAGGTCCCTGCCCAACAATGCCAGACCCCACTGTACCAACAACACCTGTACTACACCTTCCTACCACCCGTCCAACTCTGCCAGCCACAACGATGGTATACCCGCCCACTGCGACACGGACTGTACCAGCAACTACAAAGCCACCAGGGACAACCGCCATGCCAGTGGTGGAGACTACTGCTCCTGGGACGCTACTGGTCAGTACCCAAAGCGGCTTCATCACCACCGTCAGTCCTGGGGAGACAGGTAGAATATTCCTAGTCAGGTTTGTTTTCCAAACAATGTAAATCAATGCTTTCAGGTCAGTTCCTTTTTTTTTTGGTAAATAAAACACGTGCTGGAACATTAAACGTGGATGTCACTCAAAATCAAAATGATCTGGCTGCGATTTTACAGAAATTCTGGATTTTCAGTGAATTTATATCCATGCTGGATAACTGACTTTTTTTTGGTATTTTGTTTTTTGAAGTTGTAGCATTCTAAAGATATTTGGCATCTCCATAGCAGCTTGGTATACCTTAGTATGTGCTGCTATGGATTTGTGTCGCTGTAGCACGGAAGTTGGCTATGAAATAAAAGTGAAACGTATTTACTGGGTTCCCAAATAGAAATGTGTTAGACATTAACACCTTGAAAATATGTTTTTGAGGGGTACTTTTTTCATTACATACCCTGCATATACGATATATTATGTCAGCACAACATCCTCTCAGCTACTTCATCTTATGGAAAATCTGCAAACTGATCTGAGAAGGCACCCTGAATTTTCCGTAGAATAGCAATCCATGACAAAAGAATTCCAAATCACTTTACCTTTTTATGAAGCCGAGTTTTTAACCGCTGCACATTTTTGTTAAGAAGGCCAATCTGAAACACACAAGTTTGATTGACAATTGAAGGTCAATTACAGCTTACAGTCAAAAATTATCCTCATTTTTTACCAAATCAAGAATAAGCACTTAACACCCATTTTTGATTTATAGTTTAGAACATTAGAACATCAGAGAGAAGAAAAGATCTGGTGGGATCAGATTGCAGGTGATGGCACAGACAGGGTTCCTAACACCCTCTCCATCTTTGGACGTGGCTTGTTGTTGATTTGTGTGTGTGTTGGCACACAGCATCCTTTTCATTGAGGGAAATGAGATGAAAGGATAAGACCTATGAAAGGAAGTCTTATGGATTGGTGACCACTGAACAGATACAGTATGTCTTCTCATATGGCATACTATATCATTTTTCCATAAGTGCAACACTTAATTTTACCACAAAAATGATGTACAATTTCCCATTATCACCATGGAAACACATTGTGCATCTCAAACAGTCTGAATCTTGAAACTCGCATGAATCTTGTTTGTGAATGATGAACTGCTTTGTAGCACCAGATGGACTTAATGCTGCAATGCATTTTGGTTGATCACCAGAGACAGATTCTCAGTGCAGGAGCCGTCCCCTGGATCTGGTGTTCATCATTGACAGTTCTCGCAGCGTGCGTCCTGGTGAATTTGAGAAAGTAAAGATATTCCTGGCAGACATGGTTGACACCCTGGATGTGGGATCAGAGGCCACCAGGGTAGCCGTGGTCAACTATGCCAGTACAGTCAAGATCGAGTTCCTGCTCAAAGATCACTTCAACAAACCTGACATGAAGAGAGCCATCTCCCGCATCGAGCCCTTGGCGGCCGGCACTATGACTGGCCTTGCCATCAAGACCGCCATGAATGAAGCTTTCACTGAGCAATCTGGGGCCCGGCCACGCTCCAGGAAGATATCCAAGGTGGCAATCATCGTGACAGATGGAAGACCTCAAGACCAGGTGGAAGAGGTGTCTGCTGCGGCCCGGGCCTCCGGAATTGAGATCTATGCTGTTGGAGTTGACCGTGCAGACATGCGCTCCCTGCAGCTGATGGCCAGCATCCCTCTGGACGACCACGTCTTCTATGTGGAGACCTACGGTGTTATCGAAAAGCTCACCTCCAAGTTTCGGGAGACCCTGTGCGGTAGGATAAAGAGGCCGACGAGACCTTTCCTCCCATTAACCTTGATTCTGGTTCATCAATAAGTGGCACCTACAGTCTACAGGACGGGGCGTTGCATACTATACATCATTGAAAGTATTTAAGTGAACGTTATGCAATTGTAAACTCCAAAATTATGAGGACAAATACTAGGGTAGACACTCAACCCCCATATGGACTGCAGATGTCGACACTAGAACCTGTTTGTATTTGAAGTAAGTTAAACTTACTGTAAAGTATTGGGGCCATGTGGTCCTAAACTTTCAGCTTTGTAGGGCAGGGAAGTTCTAAAGAGATTGGTGGTACTGTAAGTGATAGAAAAGTTAATTATTTTGAAAACAAAGCATCGTTTTAGAGATTGCTTTGACTTGATTAGCAATTTGAATGGAAATAATTCACCTGTTCGGTAGAAATTCACTCATTCAAACCTCCCTGGGAACAGAAACCACTCAGGCTTGTGCAACAGACCTTTTTCCATGTGACATCACAGGTCACGTTCCACAGCAACACCGGTAGGATCCCACCAGCATATCTCCAATGGTATAACGCTAGTTGCTGAGCTGTATTACTTTGATTTGCATGGCTACAGTATCATACACAAATTTTCCATTCAAGATTTCCATTCCTTACAATCTAGGGTACTTGGGAGGTTTGAACAAATGGAGTTCTGCTGTGAAATGATGTCTCTGTTCCGTGTGACTGTGTGTTGTTCGTCTTGTCCCACTTGAATGTAAGTAATGTGTTATTGTAACTGTCATTACTGTCTCAGTTTAGGGTTCTGTGATGTTTCTTGTGTTGTCCAACACAGTGGAACTAACAACTGACCTTGGCTCAGATGTGGTGAAGATGCATGAATGGAGCAGATTTTCCTCCATGTGCTTACCATGGCAATTACATCCAAGTACAAATACAACCAGACATACATTTTTGGGAACTCACAAGTAAAGATGTGACAATAAAAACATTAGAGCACATACCTCTGCCAAGGCCCAACAGTCCACAGTTGTAACTTGCCAGGAGATAATGATCGTTGGCCTTGTGGTGTAAAGATCAAATCATTTATTATGGATCTAGAGCCATAACAACTGAAGTTATGTCAAAATTGTGGCATCATCCTCAATCAGCCTCATCATGGATACAAAACAATGATAGTAGTATGTTTCTAACCCTATTTGGTTTGCCAAAGTGATTCTACATGAGCTGAGTAGTCGTTGTACAGTGCCGTATAATAAACAAAGGTGGAATCCCGCTTTAACAAAGGCCACTTATATTGTATGTAAGCATATGAGACTGCACCATCTCTTATTCCTGGTTTATTCTAGGTGTGGACCCCTGTGCCATGGGACATGACTGTGAACACATATGTGTCAGCAGCAACGCCTCCTATTACTGCAAGTGCCGCAATGGTTATATCTTGAATGCTGACAAGAAAACGTGCTCCCTTAAACGTAAGAACTTAAGGGTAATTGTGATTCTCATTTTCACTATTGGATCACAACAGAAAATATGAATTTTTTTAAGTGATGTAAGAGAATCTGGAACTACAGCACATGTGTAGGGAGTATTTAGCTTCTCCATCAAAATAAAACAAACAAAAAAAAAATTCTGGAAGAGCTGTCCCAAAACAGCTGGAAAGTCAAATTTAATGATAAGTAAAAACTGAAAAAATATTTTGACTCCAAAGATTTAAAAGGGTAACGTTGAGTGTCAACACTTTGTTAAATGTTGATGTTTCTTTTATTTTTAATACCTTCCGTTTGCTAAAGATAGTGATTTACTGTATTCCAGTCATCTGCTTGGTTTTGTTTGTGCAAAAGTGGCCTGAGTGTTACTTTGTGTGCTGTTAGCCTTAGTAGCCGACCTGTTACACTGATGTGAAATTTGCTCTCTCCTGGCGAAGAGGTGAAGGTGGAGGTGGTGGAAGATCCCTGTAAATGTGAAGCCAGACTGGCTTTTCAGAAGCAGACGCAGGCCGCCATTCAGCAGATCACAGCAAAGCATATCCTTTCCCCTGATCCACATTTGAAACCACTTCAGCACATAAACACTGAGGTGGCGTCTGATGACCGATACCTACCTGCTAGCATTGTTACTTTGTTACAGTATATACATACAACTCTATTGTGTATGTATAAAAAATGTATCCATTGCAAGTCACATTGGTGGTACTTAGTTGTTTCTAGTCATAATTGTTAACCTGCAGTTACTCCATAAATGCGACCGATGTCTAATCATATATACCGTAATTATTTTCGGCATATGTTTTTTGCAGGATTTTTAAAAAACTTTTTAGCTTTACAAAACAGCAAGAAATTTTAAGAACAGGAAGTGTTTGGGAAAGCATTTTCTGGCTAAACTATGATTGTAGAGCTGTGATTGTTTTTCCACATGAGACGCCTTGACTGATACTACTGGCTGAGGTTTCTGGGAGAATCGAGCAGCTGGAGAACATGGTGGGCCATGTTTAACGCTGCAGTGAGTATTGACAGATTCTCTCAGGGGTGAATGGTACAATAAACTGACATTCACTGCACAGTTTTACACTGTTTGACCTCTTGTTTTTTTAACCTCTGCAGAGACAGCGAGCTCTGTCCTCTTCCTATGGACTGTTGCAAACCGGGCATGTGCTTCCTGTCACATGCTGCCCATTACCTATGGATCTCAACCACAGATCAATGAAGCTGGAATAGAAACCCAAACAAAATGGACTGTATAGCTAAAGACACAGCTAATCACACGTTAGCTATATGTTTATGAATAATGAATGCTGTTCTGATACTGTACAATAGAGGAAATTTATATGAATATTATAGTTTCTGTTGTGAAATTGTGTGTATATATAAATATACATGGTGTATATAGTATTTTATATGAAAATGCCTAAAGATTGGTTCACTCAGTAATAGATTTTAATAGAAAAAGACACTTTATGCTATAGACCGTAACAACAATAAAGCATTAGTTCCATTAAGTTTCCCTGCACATTATTAAATTGTATTTCTTTCATTATTATATAGCCCATTGAGCAGTTTGTTTGTTTTTTTTAGCCCAAGTTGTGTGTTTAGGAACAGACTTATTTATCCCCTGTGCCTCAGTGTATGTCACATAATGTCCGTTAAGATGTATACATGTAAACAACAATAATAATAAAACGAAATGAGATTTTGTGATCATTTTTTGTCTTCATGAGCCTAATTGTTCACATGTCTGAAAAATACATAATTTAATCACTGTGTAACATCGACCATATTTTTCTGATTTGTTTTTAAATGGCTAATTGGACGGTAACAAATAATCAGTTTCTGCACATTAAAGGCTAAAGTTTCACAGTTATTGTTCTTTTCATTGCTGTCCTGAAAGCCTTGGTTTGATTCATGAAACAAGTTTATCCACCTCTACTCTTTGCTGCAGCACCAATGTGCACACTGAGTGAAAACTAGCTGTTTTACTTCCCGTCTTTCTATGTTCCCCTCCCTCATGAAGCCTTCTCTGCCCCGATTGATCAAATAACCACAAGGTTAACAGTTCTGACATTGTTCCACACACACTGCTCAGAATATTACACTTTACAGTATAAACACAGGGAAATATGACACATAACATAATACGGCCACATTATGGGGAATTTCCCCTAAATGATTGTATATCCAAACACATTTCACGTATCTTTGTGGAACCTTCTGGCACATAGATAGATACTGCTGCAAGTTTTAGTACATTTGACCTATCGCTCCAAAAAAATATGTTTGTGTAGATACAAAAGAGCTTTTGTATCGGTGTCTTGTACATAACTGTGAACACCTTATACAGTATGTACTTCTATGTCAACATAGAAAGATAAATATTATGGTTGAATTCTGACATTTCTGTTTCCATGCTAACGTGGAAACAGAACAACTTCTCCGATCACACACACGTATACGTAAATTCATGTCTATATTCCACTAAAAAATAAATTCTTGCACCTCGACGGCTCACCTATGAGCCACAAACCTTTGGTGTGTGCCATCCTCTCTCTCTGTCCTGTCTATCTCTCTATTGAATCTATCAAAATAAAAAATAATTACCAAAGCGTAATCTAAAAAACATAAATTCTTCATGCAGCAACTGTAAACACTCCGTCAGTATGTTTCTACTTATAGACTCAAATAATGTAAAATATGTATTTCATATTCTCTTTAGATTAAAAAAAAAGTAAAATAATGACATAAATGTTTACTTTTCAATCATTTATGGTTGACTTGATTTTGCATCCAGAATTGTACATGTATATATGCACTATATAGAACCATCTACAATGAAACTTGCTTAATTTCTACAATTAGTTATCAATGTTTTGAACTTTTGAGTTGTATTTCCTTCCAATAAATCTTTAAATTCACATTTTACTTTTTTGGGGTTTTCTCCAAAGAATCACAACTTTTCCATCAGCTACAATTGTTCATATGTTCTTTCCTGTTCTCCAGAGGCTGATTTGGCCTCACCTCACCACTGTCACAAACAACATTGTGTTCCCTTTGGAATGAGCAGGTTTATTTGTCTGCCAGCAGAGCTCCTCTGTCTGCTGTGTGTGTGTGAGGTAGAGAGTCAACACACCACCGTTTACCTCCAGTCTGGTTTGGATCCTCTCTCTCCCTTTCACCACACAGCTGCTCAATGTTTGACATTACCACGCTCACAGTCCACCAGAGCTGCAATGTCAGAAGATGAATGTGGCTGACACACCTTTGCCATACATGAGGAGAGGCGAAAAAGATACATAAAGCTTGGCGTAATGCTTTTGTGTTCAGCTTTTATTGAGACAAGGTATAAAATCTCTTTAATCCCTTAGGAGACAATGAAGAACATTGTACTTTATTATGACACATTGTAACATATTGTATTCTATCATATTGTAACCGTCTGGGGTTGATTTGTGTTTAGCAAGAACAAATGAGCCTTAACTTTTCCCAAGCACATAATTTTACATTCAACACATGTAGGTCATTTGTGCCGTAGGTGTTTAGGTCTACATTGTTGATGAAATGCTGCCTCTTGCTGAATATACAGAAAACTGCAGCGATATTGGTTACGAACATAACTGTTTTGACGGCCAAATATTCAAATATTCACTCACAAATGAAGTAAATATTATGTTTGTGGAGTTAGTCACGTGTAATCTGATCACTCTTCCTCTCTCTCAATCACTTTGCTCATATGTGATCTTAATATCCTCGGAACCATGACTTTTGCACTGAACAGAACAGATTTTTATGGAAGAACTGTCACAACTCTACATCTGAAATATACCCATCCTCTGAGTAAATGGCTGCACACTGGAATCAGACTTGAAGCACTGAGACGGGAGGATATTATTTGAGAGATGAGCTGCAGTGGTTAGTGCAGGGTCTATGGGTCTGTCAAGGATGAAGGTGTGTGATGGATGTCTGGCCTGGTTCTTCCACATCAATGTGGACTTTGATAACTCATGTTGAGTCTCTCAGCACACATCAATATTTGAGGTATTCATAGCAGTTCCTTGGCCCCGTGAAAACAAAAATCTCTGGTGCACAGGTCATCTTCAACCCCCTTCCTCAAATGCTTTGAGGTACACCGACAAGACCTGCTGAATGCCCATATCAAAATCTAATCTGCAATATTTTACATGGAGAAAATGAGAATGCATCACAAAGTATTTGAGCCTTGACTTTGGTCAGATTTACAACTCCTCCCTCAAGGAAAATCTCTTTTGTCATGTTTGATGCAGAAATTTCTTGATCTTTGTGATGTAATAGCCTATACAAAAATGTAACCTACATTTTCCACAGAATGTGTTTGTGTGTTACCCTTTTTTTTCAGCCAGTGGCCTACTTCCTTGGTCTTGGTCAAACTGCTCTGTTTGATCTTTTCAAACCTGACCCTACTCACCCTAACTTGAGTTTAATGAGGCACAAAGGCATCACACTGCTACTGAATAACCTTAAAGTTCCTAAAGGTGCCATTTTTCACCAGGACAGTTGACTCCTTCACCTGGGAGACTGCCCGAGAATTTCCCACCAGCTTGCTTATGGGTCGAGTCCTTTTGAGTATGTGCTGCAATGACCCTTGATAAGAGTGGTAAAAGCATATGTTTGTAATGGCCACAACCTTTATTTTCAACGGGAAACAGATCCATCATACAACCAGGAGCATGTATCAGACTCTCATACACAACTGACTTCACTGCTTAAATATCATCCAAACTTGTTCATCTAGATTTTGTGCACCTTCATACACCAAGTCTTTGTTTTATATCTCAGTTGAGTCTGCTCCTTGCAGTTCTAAACAAGTTTTTAAAGCTTGAGTGTACAAATAAATATTATAAATATCTGAATATGTGGACACTTCTGCAAATTAGGGAGAGTGAAGGAAAGAAATGAAAGGAAGGAAGCAGATGGTAAAATGAGGGAATAGGAGGAAAGATGAAAATAAATAATGGTGTACATTTTTTTCACTTACGAGATATTTCCGACTTCTACAGGTGGGTACAGACTTTCTCTCCATTTATTTAAGAGAAACGTGGAAAAGTATCCCTTACCACGCCCACTAGAGACGCACGAAGACGTGATTGGATGGACTGCTCTTAACGTCATATCCGTGTTGGAGACCCGGATAAACAGATCCTTCACGGGACAGAAATTACACATGGAAGAAGAAAACAGCCAAACACTTGAACATGCTCACATTGAGTATAAAAAGCAGAATTATAAAGACGCGGAGGAGTTTTACTCAAAATTTATCTCCTCCTGTCTCCAGAACAGGTACAGGTTAGCTTTTAGCCCCTGACCGCTAAGGAACTTAACGCTTTCAATTCTGGCCACAGCTATAAACATTAACCTTGTACAAATTTTTACAGGAATTGCAAAAACAATGACTTGGCCACTGCTTTGAACAACCGCGGGCAGATCAAATACCTGCGTGTGGATTTTGATGAAGCAGTGGAGGATTATAGTTTAGCTATAAAGGCTAACAGTCAGTCAGAAATACCTTTCTACAACAGAGGACTCATCCATTACAGACTGGGTAAGAGTGGAAATATTTGATTAAAAACACCAATCTTGATTAAATATTATTACACTTCATTTGAGAAATAGTGGCTTACAGCTCCAAAAATCACCTTGGTCTTCATTCGGCAATAACGATTGTTTTGAACCCTGTCTCAACGCTTTGAAATATAGCTCAATAGTGGCATCTACTGACAGAAATGGTTCCTGCAGCTATTAAGTGTGAAGTCTTGTTTCCCATCCAGTCCGATACATTTTGTGTAGTTTCAGTGCAAGATCGATTGTTGTGCACATTTGTTAAGATACTATAAATACGCATCGGGCAACATGCTGTTTTGGAGGAATTCAACACAATTTTGAAACACAAGTTTTGCTGTTTCAATGTTGTTTCAGCTCTCACTAAAATAGAAGTTAAAAAAGAAGAACAAATACAATTTTAATATTTTGCATGGAATTAAATATATATATATATATTTTTAAAGAACAATACAGTTAATTCAAGTTGAACTTGTACTGACTGTACAGATGTACACTCAGACGTACAGTCAGTTTCCTGCTCTTCACCAAGACACTAGGTGGAGCTGTGTATGCACTAAATGAGATGCTGCCATTCCTGGGCTGACGTTGCTGGGCCATTAGCTCAGCTGCCTCATGAATGTCAATGTAAAGGTTATCTACCCCAAATTATGGATAAATAATAATACTAATTACAAAGTCACATTTGAATCTTTATTTTCAGGTTTCTTTGATGATGCCAAGAAGGACTTCCAGCAGGCACTAAGGCTGAATCCAGTTTTTGAAGATGCCAAACTGAGTCTTCAGCAGACACTTCTGGACCAGCAGCACAAGATAAATCGAGGATACTGACTTAAAGTACAGAGAATGTATGTTCTAATAATTTATGTATATCCTCTAAATGGGTTGTTAAACAAATGCTATAGAACAGGCAATGTGCCATTGTCAGTCATTGCCTGTTGACAACAGTTATACTTCATTTTTATAGTAAATTGGGATTTTTTTTATGATTATACTTTGAAGTGTTACACAAATAATAAATAAATGTGGATCAGCAAAATAATATTCAATCTGAACCTAAGAAAAGTAGTAGATCCTTCTGGATTAGGGGACAGTCTTGTGTGGATCTTTGTTATGCACAATACTGATTGTTCCTTATCTACTCTGCCTCAAGATCTATCCAGTCGGAAAAATAATGGGCCCATGAATGAAATTGTATCAGTGAGTAAATCTGTGAATGGAAGGCACTGCATAATCAACTCAAGTGCACCAGGTAATATGACAAGCTCAGGTTTTATTGTCAGTAATAAAAGTCGCTGTACTGTGATGCAGTGTCTTGACAAGAATAGAACTGGAAAGAGGATGTTCACCATATCCCAACCACAATCGGAGGTTGGTTTATAGTAGCAGGCATGAGTGATGAGAAATGGAGTTTTGGTCTTAAATTAGCAATGTAAATAATCCCAAATGTGTATGCAATTGCAACAATAATTGAACAATAAAGATGCCATGGAGCTGATGATGTTTTCACCAGCATCTGTGTTTTTGTTGTTGTTTTTTTGCTTTTAGTTGGATTACTCAATGTAAACACAGCCATATTTAGCTAATGCTAGATGTATTTTAAGACGGGGACACATTTATGCCTTTGCAGAACATTAACAAAATAAGACATGCAACTACCACAACGTGTACCTGAGATGCTGTGCAAGGAATTGGCCCAAATCTTTTTTATACCACCAATTTCAATGCAATGATATGAATCTGTATTTATTACCATCACTATTACACTGCATCATTCCTTTTATTATTCTAACCCAGGCAAGAGACTATTTTTGAAAATTATGAGTACAAGTTTGGTCACCCACAAACAAGGCCGCACGAAGGCATGTAATCAAACTCAGCCACAGTGTGTGAGTTTGTGGATGATCAAGGATGTTTTTCACCTGTGTGTTGATTATCCCTAACATAAAACAGCTGCTCATCACTCGGGAAACAGTCTACCCCTGCACCTCACAGTTGGATTGTTTGGTGCCTTGCTGGGGTTTTTAGTGCTGAGCTCTAACGGTGGTTGGGTTCCTGTCATTTGTTTTGTTTTACTGCTCACAGATTGCATCATGACGAGGTTTGGAACCATGTGAGTTGATTTATTTGTTCCTTTTTTTTTTTACAAGCTGTTCTTAATAAATTATAGCTCTTCGCTTCATTAAACTAACTGGGTTTTCTTTAGATTCATATGGAATTTGATGGCTGCAGTAATCATTTTGGGTCAAGCAAAGCCAAATATGAAGCTAAATTCACAGTCAAGTAAGGTTTAACTCCTATGAATGTTCCACCTTATTTGAGTGTACCTTATGCCTGACGCCTTTTTCTTAATCAGGCAGTGGTTTGAGGTCAGACTGTGTGGATAATCTAATGAGGCTGACATTGGACAAAGCTCTAGCTGTGGGTAACCAGTTGGCAGTCGACGCCATCAGTGAGTATATATGTGCTGATGATGAGCAGATTGTTCACTTGAATAACAACTGAGCTCTGTCATGTTTGTCCCATCTATCCAGATGGGACTCGGTACGTTGTCCTGACTCCCGGCTTGGCTGCTCAGTGTGGGTACAGCATGGAGTCAGACCCATGGGGTAACACCAGAATCTACACATCTCTGTTGGGCTGCTACGTAGACAACAAAGTATGTTGAGCTGACATTATTACATGTCCCTTTTTACTTGTCTTAAAAATACGGCTATATTTTAAAAAAAGATTACTGGTAATTTTACTCACAAATGCATTACAATTAGTCTACAAATATATGAAACGGAAGAATTTATGTTCCTCACAGTAGCATTTATACATTGTAATCTTCAAAATGAAAATTATGATCTCAGCCACCACTCCACGTGCCTTTAAATAGTGACCATATCTTATATCAGGAAAAGCAATTGTTTTGATGAGGCTTTTCAAACGTAAATGATTTGCTTGAACTTTGGAGGGTACATTAAATGAGTTGGGTTGTTAGGAGTCTTATGTAGTGTTCTGTTAAATTCAGGGAAAGTATTTACAACTTTGAATAAATCTCTCACGTACACTAAGAACTCAAACTGATTGAAACAATTAGACTAATGGTACGCTTTCAATAGAACTTTTCTCTGTGGCCATCTCTCTTCTCTTTGAGAATTATCCATCTGCATATTGAAAATGTCATCTATTAGAAATTTTGTAATGGTCACATACTTTTCACTATAGTAGTGAAGTAAAAATATAGATTTTCCTTCAGCTCTTGGTGGAGTGTAAATATTGCAGATTGCTTTTACTCAAGTGCTCAACTCAAGTATTTTTCCTCTACGCCACTGACTGTATCCAGTGTGTGGACTTCTAAGATGAATACGTTTCACTCTACCCTGGTCATGTACTATACTAAATTGGGTTGAACCAGCCAAATGTTACCATAGATACCAGAATCTTATGCTGGGTTTTTTTTTTCCCGTCTTTGTAGGACGATCGGACATTTGATGTTGGCTTGAGACTTCAAATGTACAGCCAGACTCCATCTGATGTTGTTACCCATGAAGTGAGGGAGACATGCAGCTACACTTCATTGGCATCCCAAGAGATTATCTGTGACAGGAACTACATGGAAGTGGGTCACTTAGACTTAAAGTCTGCAAGCTGTGTGGTTGCTGAGAATTCAAGGAAAATATTTACCCTTTCAGGTATCTCACCACATGGCCACACCTGTTGCAGAAGCTGAGGCTAAGGGACAGAATCTGGATGAAGAAGACTCAAAGATGAACACTAATCCCATTGTAAAATGAGTGTTTATTTGACATCTATTTTTCTTTTTTCCATCTATAAATCTCACTAAATGTTACTGGGTCCAAGTTAAAAATAAATCATTACCCCCCCTCCCCCACTTTCAACACAGGCTTCAGGGGCAGCTAATGGTATCTGGAAGATGACATTTTACACCCCAGAACCGATTGTAATGGTGCAGAAGGAGGCAGAACAGGCAGGCTACAGTGCCATGATCACTCGTGACCGTCTGGTTATGCGAAGTCCATACAACACAGCAGAGACCTACGCTGACGATGTGCGTAATGTTTCCTCCTCGACACATTCAATGATCTTGCATTCTTTACAAAAGACTAATATTATTTTAGGTTGCTGGGGTCCCCATGGATATTTTCAAGGTGAGCGCTTACCACACGGCCCAACATGGTTTGACTGTAGTGAACCTGGCAGCAGCTTGCCCCACAGGTGAGTATTTGTGTGGCGGGACTTGTTTCGGTGCTCTATCATTGCCAGGTGAGTCCTTTTGATACTATAGATTTATCATTACCAGGTGGTGTCCTCTATACTGAGGATCTAATCTTGTGGCACGTACCTCGTCGTATAACACCGCTGGTAGAGGGCAGCCTTAAAATCATGGAAATGCACATGGGCATCAATGGGGAGAAGCTCAGTGAATCTCAAATGGCTGCCAGGGGATACAAACTATCTGCTACAGACTTCCATGTCATCGTTGAAATCCCACTGGGCTCCCCCGATGGTTACTTCAAGGTTGGAGAGGCTGTAGATTTAACAGCAGATTCTGGCCACTTACACATTTGCATATTTTATTGAAATGCTATGAATAATTTCAGAGCCATGCCCCAGATTACCAGTACCACACCACCTACACTGTGGAGCCCATGCTAGAACTACTGTGGAGGGCAGGCAACGCCCAAGTAGATACTCGCTATAAGGTTCTCTTCCCCATTACGACCCCTCTGACGCCCCAGCAACCCCAGGTCACTGACTGTGAGTATTGTCTAATGGCAGAAAATTAAACTAAATCATGTCTGGGGGGTGGAATTGGTTAATTTACCACTCCTCTACTGTTAGATACCAACCCAGAAGATGGTATGTTCAGTGTGCACGTGGGTACATTTCTCCCCGACGTGGAGCTGAGGAACATCACCTTCTCGACAGGAGTTTTGTCTATCGACGAGTGCAATGCAAGAGGCTTCACTATTCAAGAACACACATTTGCCAAAGGAAACAAGAGCTTCTCTATACAAGTGCCCATTGCTGCAGATGTTGTCCTCAAACACGTATGTACATCGTCTTATTGCCTTTTTGTTTTTTCCTTGTCTATTTTTTGTGTAGGCACGACCTGATATTTCTCTCATCCTCAGAATCCTGAAATGTTAGTCACTACCTACTTCCTCCCTCTGATCTTTGGGTTCATCATCCTCCCTGAAGAAACTCCCTTCGGCCACCCAGTAGAGTTGGAAATGTCTCAGCAGGATGTTGGTAAGATCGAATACATGACCTTCACAGACGGATTTGAATTTTCTGACATCGCCTCGTTCACGACTCCCTCATAACAGTTGCAGTGTGAGGACTTGAATATAAAAGCTCTACAGCCAGATGTCTTAAACATTTCCATGCTTTTATAAGTTTTAAAAGTTGTCTGCACGGTGTTAATAATGTAGTGCAGAGGCGCCAACTCGATTCTGGCTCGTGTCCTCTGCTGAATGTCATCCCTTCTCTCTCTCTCTCTCCCCTGTCCATCTTGTCTCTACTGTAACTATCACAATAAAGCAGAAATGAAATGCCAAAAAAAAGTCTGCACACTAGAATCCACTCCTAATAATTAAAGTGATTTCATCATATGATGTTTTGGGCTCAGGCCCTCAGTCATGTCTGAGATTCTAGTGTGCTGACATTTCTATTTTTTTTTATTTTTTGTTTTTGGATGTGCATGCCTTTTTATAATTCATAGTTTTACCCACCATCACTGGCAAATGTGACCAGCACATGTTTTACATCCACGTGAAATATGGAAGTCAAGGCAGCAACCTCAAGGTAATAATCGGAGCTCGGGAGCTAACACCTGAGATGGCAGAGAGCTACAGCTTCCGAGAAAATGACACGCATTGCAGCCTCGTCGTGCCATACGCTTCTCCAGACTCGGTTTTTGAGGTACACAAAGAATGTGTTGAAGTCCTCACTGAAGTAAAAGACTTGAGACTATAGTCAATACTGGATGACCTCATTTCTCCTTTTGCAGCTGATTGACTCTGTGTCGGTCAAAGCCAGACTTGACTTGCTTCTGCTTGAGCCCCACAACAACTGGAAGCTCAATGACCTCTACCTGGCTTGCAACTTTCCCTTGACAACAACTGGTAAGGTACAAATTCAGTTTGTTGGACAAAATGGTCCTAGAATTTTATTACAACTTGTCCTTGTCCTGCAGTGTGCTACCCCAATGGCAGTGTGACTGCTCTGGCTGTGAAGGTGGAATCTGTGCCCAATCTCATCCCAAGCTGGCTGACTTTAAACGACGCCTCCTGTAAACCAGTCGACAGTGATGAGCGCTTTGCATACTTCACTTTCAATGTTGATTCCTGTGGCACCACTAGGATGGTTAGCATAATGCCCCCTGATTTCTAACTATTTCAAATGAATTTATTAAACGTAACGGTGCTCCCTCTGTTCAGTTCTTCGACAACTACGTCATGTATGAAAACGAGATTTCCCTGCACTACCAGCAGCCACAGCAGCCATCCAAAGCCTACACATCACCAATTGATCCCGAGTACAGGTAGGATGAATCTACTGTATCTTAATGTAGCATATGTTGAGGTGTTTGACCGTCTTCCCCCCTCGGTGAGGAAACTGAATTGAAACTGACTTCTACAGGCAATTAATTTCCTGCTACTACGTGGTAAATGAGACGCAGACGCTTTCATTTAATTATGAACAAAGAAGCACTGAGCCCACAGCAGAGACTGGATCAGGACAGCTGGTGGTGCAAATGAGACTCAGCCAAGGTAAGCTGAGTCGAGGTTTGCCTGACTAATCTATAGGGGCGTGTCTTGCTACTCAGACCACTGGCTGTCTTGTCAAATACCACTATACCTAATGCACTTCCACCACCTCAGATTCTCTGTATGAGGTCTTCTACCAAGCAGAAGACTATCCAGTGGTGAAATCCTTGAGGGAGTCTCTGTATTTTGAAGTGGAGCTCATGCACTCAACTGACACCTACTTGGCAGTTTTCTTGGAAAACTGCTGGGCAACTCTTCATGAAGATAGGACCTCTCTGCCCAGCTGGGACATCATTGTGGACAGGTAAAATGTAACCTGGTGCAAAACTCAGAACCTTCTAGTTTACAGTGAACTCATATTTTTAATGGGGCCCTGCGAGAGTCAATTTTTGATCACATGTACTAGTGGTATGTTGCGTTCCGATGGTGGTTGAGATCGGAGTCTTCTGCAGCAAAACTAATACAAATGTAAAATGAAGGTGAGAAGACTAAATTGCAGTGTTTAAACCAGCAAAGCAACACTCGGAGCAAAACACAACCTATGCCAGTTACACTGACTGACTCTTGGTACAAGGTCCAGTTCTTGGTTTCCTTGAATAAGCTTTTATGTATGGCCCATCCATTTTAATGGGAACGTTCTCCTCTTCAACAGCTGTGAAAACCTTGATGATGGCTACGTGACAGTCTTCCACCCTGTTGTGAGTGACACAAGAGTTTCCATCCCTTCCCACATCAAACGGTTCTCTATGAAGATGTTCACCTTTACCAAAGATGACAACATTCTCAAAGACCAGGTAGGATAAACGCAGCGATGAATGCATCAATGAAAATGGGCACTAATGGGCTTTCTTTCCTCAGATCTATGTCCACTGCGATGCTGTGATTTGTGACACAAATGGCAACACAGATGGCATCTGCAGAGGCCAGTGCGCCGACCCCATAGGTGTGCGAACCAACAGGCTTCAAGGGACCAAAGTGGTAAAACGAGGTACGAAACCTGCACTGTCCTTGCAGAGTGACATTGGTGCACTAAATCACAACAGTGATTTGTCAGCATGCCTGTATCCATTAAATGGTCAAAATGACCTTGGCCTGCTCATCACTGTTGGCAAACTGACTGCTGGTCAAAATGTCTCGGGATTTATAGTCTGTGCCCTAATGCTTTGTCACCTTTCCAGAACAAAGAAGTGCTGACACCACCCACAAAAAGATAATCTCCGCTGGACCCATTCAGCTGATAAACCACAAGTCAAGCCTCTAAATAAACTTGTATGTCTTAGCTTTTTTTATAGTGCTTCTTTTCTGACTCTGAAAAACTGCTGCGTGTAAGCTCAGCTACACCTTTCACTAAAATACTTCAAATTTAATATGATGTATGAAAACATAAAAAATGCAAAATCTGAAGGTTTCAACAATTTCTTTGGCACAGATGGGCTCATCTGTGCATGGCTGAGTCCAGAGTATTGAGGACTTGTGACACTGCTGTTGGAGGCACAACACAACTTGACGTCAATGATTTTTAATTATACAGGCCTCCGTACAAGTAATGGTGAATTAGAATAACTGAACCTACACATGCAATGGTGTTTGATCTCACTGACGATATCTGAAAAGTTAGAAATCTACTTTGTCCTGTTTGCATTTACAGCCCTTTGACTTGGCAGTCTGCAGAAATGAATCAAAGCATACAGATCAAGGTAATTTATACAGTACATCGTCTTAACAGGCTTCCAAGCTCATTATCTGGCTAATGAGTTCACATTATTGTAAAGTGCAACTGCAAGTCCCAGTCAGCTGTCACTAGGCTGAGTGCACAGTCTTTAGCGATCTAACTTACATGGTTTGAACTGCCAGTTTTGCACAGATGAGGCCTATACTGCACTGCATACTTCTATACTGCAGTTGAACCAAAATTACTGACCTGCCAGAAATCCCTAACGTTTGAAAATTGTGTATTAAAAACATTTTTTTAAAATAGAATTAGAAATACTGCCCATCCCGGAGTGTGTTAAATGACACAGGTGTTCACAGGAGCTTCTTAACAGACGGACTGGACATTTTTAAACGCAAATACCATTTATTACAAGTCAATTAATGAATCAGAGCCCAGAACATCAAATGACATCTGATCTTTCAAATTTGGTGTAAACATTGCTCTGTAGTGCCACTACAAAATATGCAAGTGTTTGTAAATCCCCTCACCAAACTGTATTGCTTTAGGTATAACTCGCTGTATGCGGCTACGGGCTGCAGTAAGTTGAGTAAAGTTGAAGTCTGCTTCAAATGCTGGAACTAAACATTCCAGCTCCTTTTTAGGCAGAGTTGTTGCAGATGGGCACATCAACAGTAGGTGGCTCTTGTATACAGACAGAAATGCACTTGCAGCCGCAAAAAGCCATTTTGTAAATTGTTTGGTTTGAGGATTAATGTTGGTGTGATATGGATTCCCTCAAGGGTGAGAGCTTAACTTGCGCTAGTTAATAATCCATTTTCTTCTGAAATGAAGGGTCTTTCAGATTTACACATCTAAAGTATATTTTTATCCTTAAAAATGGCCATGTTTTACCATTTGTTCATGTAATGCCACAGTGCTTCATGCTAAACACCTCAAAAGGGAAAACCTTAGATAACATGGACTAAGAAATGTTATGTGACTAAATGTGGCTAATTCTTTAATTTCTACAAATTTGATCCATCACTATAGTATTAGTTGAATAAAAATAGCTGTTAACAATATCAGGACACTTTGAATCTGAAATTATTGAATTTCATATGATGCAGGAATGTAAAATATTTGTGATAAGACATCAGGATTGATGTGCAATGGATGATCGCACCATCTGAGTCAGTTATCAGTATGTCTTTTTCTTCTTACTTTGACCGTTTGCAAAATATTAAGCTATTAACCACTTGGATCTACAGGGACAGCTGACAAACTCAGTTTAATGCTTATTTTCCCACAAATGTTGATTGCCCATGTCTTAAATACATTTACCTATACCAGTCTAACCACATATGACTTGCCAATATTTGTTAACACCATTAAAAAAATTGATCAAAGTTACAAATTTACCAAATTACAATTTAACACAAAAGAAAACAAAAGGTACCAAAGAGTTTTATAATGAGCACCTAAAGATGAATGAGTAATGACAAGAAAGCAATAAATGGTTTTAAAAAACAGATTTATTTAAGCTATAAATATGGGTCCGAACGACACTTTTACGATGTCAACATCTGAAGCAGCACGCCGTTGACCTAGGAGAGAGAATAGACCATTGTTACTTCGCTACATTAATGAATTTGTTATTTATTTTCCTCCTAGTTCAGACTAATTATATTATGAAACCGATTTAAATGAAAATCTGCATGATCAGAACAAATGAATGAAAATAGAGGTGACAGTACTAAGTGAAAGCCATGATTTATAGATGTTTTGCGTCCAGCACTCATACCTTTGACCCTGACTTCCTGGGCTGCACACTGTCCACTACACGCTCGACCAAGCGGATTACTGGCATCGCAGACCACGACATCACAGTGGACAAAGAGCTACAGACAGATTCTCAGCTCATTAAAATTCATGGCTTTGTCCTTACTTCATGATATATTCATTCTAAGTGAACTTTAAAATTACCTGCTGGCTCAGATCATCTTTCTCAGTGGCAAAGGCAAACATTTGGACCTCGAAGCGTTTGTAATGAGCAGGATGCAGCACCCTGGCATCTGGCCAAACTGGATGAAACGCCACTTGGTGTAGGTCTGCTGGGTTTGCACAGCTGCAGAGGAGGACAATTTAGAAGCAAAGATGCCACTGATGTATAATTTAATAGATTTTATGCAAAGCTACTAAATGAGCAAACGCTACTTGCTGAGTGAAAGGTTGGAACACGGTTCAGAGCACCATCTTTGAAATGACTGCAGAGGATGAATTAAAGTGGGATTATCTGGTGTTGAAGTGGCTCCTGGTGGTACACGAGTCTAAGCACTACTGAGCTAACATCTTAATTTACATGGGGGAACATATGGTGCTCATAAGTCTTTACTCTTTTATAGACGTTTCAACCAGCAACCATTAAGTTATCTTACCCGGGTAAGTTATCTTACCCGTTCTGCCGACACGGTGAATGATTAAGATGCAGCGTTTCATTATAAATGACCATCAGATCAGATGTTACCCATTAATGATGATGTTCCATTTGGGTTGGGATGTTCTGTCTTCACCAAGTGTTGCCCAGCAGTTTTCCAGTTGTAGGGACACTTGGGGATTTGTGGACCTCATTAGCTGGACCTCAAAGTACAGAGGCTCCTGGAGGAACTTTGGTACGGGGTAATCCTCAACTCTGTGGAACGTGCTGTAGGAGTCATCTATAGAACATACAACTCAAGTTTTGCTGGGGTTTGTCATACTGTACAGGAGCCATACTTTTTACACCAAGGAAGTGAGACCAATTTTGATGGCTGAACTATAGTTCCTGAAACAACGATCTATCCATATCCAGATTTACTGGAACTATTGTGAAGCATTGGAAAGGGAAAAACAAAACAAAACTGGATTATCTGGTCTGTACCCTCTTAGACATCAAAATGCTCCTGCAGCAAAGATTCATTTGAATAGGTTTGGCATTTATCTTTAGGTAAAGCTGGATACGTTCATCTTGAATATTTTGGACTGTCGTGAATGAAAGTCTTCCAAGCGTCTCTTACCCAAAGCCAGTCTCATTGCAACTTGAAGCTGGCCTTTAGCAGTCTCAGCGTAGGGCTCACTCCTGCGTTCTCTGGTGATGAAGGCTGTGGCCTGGGTTGTATTGATGTCATAATGACACACAACTTTCATCCTAAATAAAAGGACCAAATATGAACCCAATCACAGTCTCACAGGGAAAGCAATCAGAGTAGCTGTATTCATTCAACTAGCATGCAATGAGGCCTTGTTGTTGTTCCCTACATGTGAAAGTGACAGTCTACTTCCAAATTACTTCCATGTGCAAGACTCACTCATATTCTGGCTCGTCTGAATCCTTTTGCGTTTCGAACTCATCGGGCAGAGAGATTTCGTTTTCGTACAGCAACGCATCGGGCAGAAACTGCAAGAGGCATCAGGTGAGGTTAATACAGTGCTTTGTTGCGCCGTCTACACACCTGCCGAGAGCGGACAATTAAGTTGAGAGGATGGATATTTGGCACGTGCACAGCTCTTATGACTATTCAGCAAATCAGACATGTGGCCTTCCTCAGTGTTTTAACAGGTGGGGAGCTGCTAACTCATTCGTGATGACGAAGTCAGGAAGGCATGAATTACTGCTTTCACAACCATTTATTGAACTAGGCTAACAAAAATATTGATGTATTTTAAGTCCTACGCTGCCGTTTATCTAAAATTCTCTTGCCTGTATTCAAAATGTACAAGTATGTCAAAGAGGAGATATTCAAGTGATGCATGAGATTAATTATGATTTATCATGAATAATCTAGCACTGATGATTCACCCCACCTGTTTGCCAAAACATCTGCTTTTCCTCCCAGTGGTAAATAAAAGTAATATTTTTCCAGTTCCTAAATGATTTCGCATGAGTGAAATCCAAGGCAGCGGTGCGGTACCTTTCTGGTGGTCCCACAGGTGTTGGCAGTGAAGATGAAATAGGCATAGTGGTCATCACTGAAGGAGGGCCCACACGTGGGGTCTCTGAGGGTGAGCAGCCTGGGGTTGAGAACAGGAACAGACTCCAGCTTCACCGCCAGAGCAGTAATGGTTCCATTAGGGAAACATTCTGGAGGAGGAACAAGACATTAGTGCTGGGCTTTATGTCAGAGTGTAAAGCTAAACCGCTTCCTTCCAAAACAAACCGGTGAGAGTAGCAGGGAAGCTGCAAGCCATGGAGAGTTCATTGATGCGTCTGTTTTGTGGAGTTCTCAGAGTCACATCCAGCCTGGTCCTGATGGTTGTAGATTCAATGGCCTAGAAAATTAAATTCAAAATGTTTTACTGTGTGCGAAGGATGATTCTCTGCAGGAGTATGATCAAACGTGGCATAGACTAGCTGATCACACCTCGAAGACCGCATCGGGTGCTGAAAAAGGCACCGTGAAACTGAAGTGTGTCCCATTCTCCACAAAGCCGTACTGCTGAGCCAGGGATGAGGTCAGTACTTGTTTTCCCACCATGGTCTGAAAGTTGAAGCCGGGGGTCCCGTATTGCACCAGGACATAAAAATTCTCAGAATCGCAGACGCCAGAGACTGATGGAGGAACTGCAATGGGGGGGAAACCATTATAGTGTAAGGGAATTTTTTTACCCCAAATATACCAACATTGCTTAGTCTTTGATAATTTGAACAGTGAACCAATTTTCAAATATCACGCACCATACGTTGGTTTATCCAATACTAACCTGTGTCGACTATTGACACCTGCAGATCAGCAGTGTGAGCAAACGGAGTGAACTCTGGCAAGATCAGCAGGCCAAAGGTGAGCTGAAGAGAATAGACTGTGACCCCAGCTTCGTTCTGTGGGGACATTGCGAGAAGGATGAGTAGCAAATATTAAAAACAATAACGCTCATCTCCCAAGGCAATGATAAAGCTCACCAGCTTTAGCACAACAGGGTCAGTGAAGGGCACTTGAAGCGTGAAGGCCTTTGAGCCGTTCAGAGATATGTACTCTTGGACATTAAAGCCCCTGACATTGCAGTCTGCCAAAGATAAAACCTCAGCAGGGAAGGTAATGTTCATCAGTGCCACATCGGAGCCAAATGGACCGAGCTGGAGCTTAAACATCCGTTCTTCAAGAGACGTCTCTAGAGAGAGGAGGCAGAAATGAAGGAATGGCGCAATATCTCCAATTACAGAGAGACTGAAAACAGAAACTTACTGTCAATAACCTGGATGGGCCACAACAGTAATGGCGTTGTGATGGGAAATTGAACTTTGTATCTGGTGTCCTCCTGGCCACTCTCTTCAATCCAGAGCAGTTCCAGCATTGGCTCAATGGAGTACGACATGAGGTATTGATTATCCTTCACATGACTCTGCAAAAGCATCACAGGGGGCCCAATAAGTATTCTTTGTGGGCTTCCCCCAAAAAAATCAATGGTAGAGCCTGCTGATGGAGCGTCTTGGTGACAGGTGACAAAATGAGTTTTACTAAACTTTTAGTGGATTTGGTAAAGTTTAACTTGCATTTTAGTTAACAGTTGGTCTTGTAATTCTGGAATAAATGTTTACAGGGGGTGAGTGTGAAAGACTCTTCTCCATCCAGGAGGGGAAAAAAACAAATAAAAACCAAATGTTATGCAGGGTGCACAAAACTAAATTGTGACCCATTTGCCAGATCTGATCACAACACAGAGAATTCAGATCAGACTGCCCGCGTAGTCCTAAAAATAAATTTAAAAAAACCACACTGACCACAAAGTAGCCACCATCTGCCCCAACTGGAATTTCAACAACAATATGCATGTCAGTGAGAGACACGGAGTATTGTCTGGCAGCCATCTCTGCAGCGTCCAGTCTCTGGCCATCAATGCCCATGTGCACCTCCAACAGTCTAATCTGGTTCGAGGAAACCAGAGGATCGATGAGCCGGGGAAGGAACCATGTGATTGTATCCTCGGTGAAGGAAACGCTACCTGCATGCAAAAAGGGGGCGCACGGTGATGAGAGCAATTTAAAGACAATATCACCCTGTTCTTTTCTGTCTGTGTCAAATTTGTACGTTACCAGACAGAACGGGGCAAGCAGCTGTTGCATCGATTTGAGTTGCCAGCCATTTCTTTTCAAAGATTGTTGAGGTTCTGAGCACTGTCATAGGCACT
>OMNV01002404.1:210036-228962 GCA_900303265.1 Brotula barbata
CCCCCCCGCCTCTCCTCTCCTCTCCTCTCCTCTCCCCTCCTCTCTCCTCTCCTCTCCTCTCCTCTCTGGCCCCTCCCTGTTCACTGTAAAAGGGAAAAACTCGCTCCGTGTCCGCTGTCCCGCCTGGACATGTTGTCCCACTGATGAAGGCGCGTCCAAGAAGCTGCACCCACGGCGCTCCGTCCACGCGCAGAGAGACATGAAAACTAAACCAGCCCGATAAAAGTTATTTTGATGGAAAGCACGGCACCAAACAAGGTAGGCAGCGTTTCATCTGACTGACATAAAAGTATAGTGTGACACCATTAGATCACTGTTTCCTGCTAATATCTGTGGGGTTTGGATGCAGGGCTGCGTGTTGTTGTGGAGTAGTTTGAAAAGAAGACCTGCTTGAATGTCCTGAGGACAGATGGACACTTTGTCCGTGGTAGGGACTCAGTGTTTGGCTTCGTGCTTGGAATTGTGTGAGGGGTCAGTTTCAACTTGTTGCCTCTCATTTCCTCTGAGTTAGTTAGCGAGCTCTGTAATTTGATTCTGCTGGAGATAATCCTTGGACAAATGACAGTAGCACACACTCTTACACCCCAGTAAAAAGCTATTTCCTGTGTGCTATATTGATTTTCCTCTCTACATGACAGGTGTGTGTGCCAAATGCCAATTCTGTGTACCAGTCCCAGCAACAGCTCTCAATTTTTTCTCATCAAAGAGGGACATGTTTAACAGTCTTAAAAAAGCAAAAACCTCTCATGATATCCTTCATGTGTCATCATAACCCAGCTCTGTCTCCTCCGTATCATCAGCACCATGGGGTATGGGCAAATCCTCCACCAGCGCGGGAACGAGAAGGACCCGGTCCACCTCAACGTGGGAGGCGTGCGGCATGAAGTGGACCCAGGCACGTTGCTACGCTTCCCTCACACGCGACTGGCCCGTCTTCTGTGCTGTCAGAGTGAGGCGGCCATCCTGGAGCTGTGTGACGACTACAGTCCAGCTGAAAAGGAGTACTACTTCGACAGAAATCCGCGGGTTTTCCTCTACGTGCTCAACTTCTATCACACGGGATGTATCCACATGATGGAGGAGCTGTGCGTCTTCCAGTTCAGCCAGGAAATTGAGTACTGGGGCATCCAGGAGCTCCACCTGAGTCCCTGCTGCAGTAACTGGTACCATGAAAGGAAGGAGTGGATCGAAGACAGAGACTGGGAGATCCGGAGTGATGACCAGCAGCAGATTAGCTTTGACTCCTCCTTTGAGGAGCTCTCTGCCCTCGATAAAGATATGGCCAAGTTCAAAGGCGCCTGGTGTGCCGAGCTGAGGAGCTACATTTGGCTGAGGCTAGAGGACCCGGGTCACTCCCGAGCGTCAAAGGTCATCGCCGTGGCTTCTCTTAGCGTGGTGTTGACCTCCATTGTTGCCATGTGTGTCCACAGCATGCCTGAGTTTCAGCGTGTGGACGATAACGACAGGCCCATTGAGGACCCTGTCTTAACCATCGTGGAGGAGATTTGCATCGCCTGTTTCTCAGCGGAGTTCATCATCAGGCTGATTGTAGCGCCCTCGCGCAGGAAGTTCCTAGGGAACCCCTTGAACATCATCGACGTCGTCTCCATTTTACCGTTTTATGCCACGTTAGCGTTCGAGACAGCTGACGAGGAGGCTGCAGAGGAGAACGAGGACTTGGAGAACGTGGGCAAAGTGGTGCAGGTTCTTCGACTCATGAGGGTTTTCCGGATCCTCAAACTGGCTCGTCACTCCATTGGTCTGCGAGCGCTGGGTGCCACGGTCCGCCACAGTTACCACGAGGTGGGTCTGCTCCTGCTCTTCCTGTCTGTGGGAATCTCAATATTTTCTGCCCTCATCTACTTTGCTGAGAAGGACGAGGAGTCAATGGAGTTGGGGACCATCCCTGCTGGCTGGTGGTGGGCCACTATCACCATGACTACAGTGGGATACGGTGACACCTGCCCGGTGACTCTTGCTGGGCAGATAGTGGCCACCTTGTGTATTGTCTGCGGCTTGTTAGTGGTGGCTCTGCCCATCACCATCATATTCAATAAGTTCTCTAAGTACTATCAAAGAAATAAAGCCATAGATGAAAAGTGTCTCCCTAAGCCAGAAAGACAAGACCCAGAGCTCCCTTACTACAACATTAGAGACTTGTACCACCAAACTGTGTATCCGTTCCTGGGTTTCGCTTTCAGGAACAGTGACAGCAGTGGAGGCGATGAGACGGACGCGTCCAGTCTGCAGGACATAGAGGTGTACGATAATGAAACTTGTGAAAATGGAACAGCAAAGTGACATTCAGTCAGAGTCGCTCCCTTTTTTGAGTGCAAGTCACGTAGAGGCTCTCAGGGCAAAGCTCACTATCACTGAACCGGAATCCGATACGGTCTTCCTCCTGCTTTTTGCGTGGCCATGACAGGTTGTTTTATGTTTTTTTTTCCTCCGGTGTCACTGAGAGAGAATATCCCAAGGGGATTATCTGAACCCTGCTCAGAGGTTTGAAAGCCCATTTTCTGCTTGAGAGTACTGCAATGATGCATGTAGGAGGCCCTAATGTTAATGTTTTTCAAAGTAATGTCCTGTATTGATTCGTCTGCTCGCTGAAAGTTCAGGCTGATAGTTCAGCAAATGCAGAGAAGTCTAGAGCGACACAATGTGATCTCTAAAATGCTGAATATAGATCTTCACGTTGACCGATGTTACACAGTCTGCATGTAGTAATGACTTTTTGAAAGAGAGTAATGTCATTAGCCGTGTAGAATTCTGCTGTAGTATTGACGCTGCTGAAGCGAGGCAGGCGCATTTTCGGTCACACGGCGTTGATGAAGCACTGCGTAAAGCACAGTTAGAGGTCAAATATTGCTTTGGACCGTTTGTGTTGGCATGAAATAAAATGTGAAGCACTGAATCTGAGGAAATACGCCTGATTTGTGTGTTCACAGGTCATTCAGACAAGGGTTTGTGCTCAGGATCGTTACCTTCAATCATCTACAGGATATACTGGCAATACAAAATTATCTGGCAAATCATGAACATGGTTCCACAAATAAACGTTTGAGCAGGAAGAACTGTATTTCATCTTTTCCTGGAAAAATCTCTCAAATGTAAATACTGCAAAAATGGAATGTCTTACTTGAGAAATCTGTCCGTCTGTCTGTCTGTCTACCTTTCCTTTGTTGTTATTGATTTTCTGTCCTGTGGCATCATCTCTGCTTGGGTGTGCTTCTGTCGTACGAGAGGGTGTAAGATGTAAGAGTGCTTTCCAAATCTCAGCAGGAGACTGAAAGGTGTCCGTGCAGTTGACCACAGTTGACTTTACTCCGAGCGAAAAACTTTGCAACAGTGCTTGAGCCTTCCGTTGCCATTGAGATGTTAAAGTCACTAACACATTCTTTTTCCGGTCACTCCGCAGTTTAGAGGGGAATTTGTTTAACCATGCAAAAGTTTCAAAACATGTGGTTGACCTTCAGGATTACGACCGCTGCATCATCACCTTATCCACTTCCATATAAGGGAGAGCAGAGATGTCAAATTAGACCCATAAATGAAGATAAGAACATGGACATATGCTCAACATTTCCCCTTTAAAGTGGATAAGTTATGTTCACAATCAGCTATCAGACCATGGTATTATTGTAACCGTAAGTGGCTGTCGGTGAGAGATGAAGCGTTATTTTCTTAGTTCCAGCAGAACAAATGGTTTGAAAGCTCCACAGTTCATACTGCACAGCAGCAAAACAAGACATCTGACAAACGTCTGGAGTCACAGGCCGTTCCTCGAAAAAATTGGCTCGTTAATTGATTATTCATTTATTGCACTAAATGAGTTTCGATCGCTGAGCTCCTTGTGTTCAAGTAAGAGTAATAGATTACAGTTATGCTAAATATACTCCTTGTGTTTTTGCTTTTGTCAGCTGGAACATACCGTAATGACAAGCAGAGAAAATTGGAAAAGACAAGTATTGATTATTTAGCACAGAATAGAAGAGCACATATATACATCTGATGGTATCGCACAGGTTAGAAGTACTTGAATAAATTCATGTGAGTACTATACATATACCGAGGTCCTGGTATTTTGTTTAAGTTTTATTTTTATTTTATTTTTTGCATTAAAACTCTTCCAGGCAAACATTCGAAGTCATTTTTTTAACTTCAATTTTGATGACCGTTCTGCACAATGGGTACATTTTCTTCTTAAATTTTTATTCTCAACTACTTGATACTTGAACTCTGATGTAAGATTTTCATCATTTTATCATGAATAACAGTGATATACTATACCTTAAGCTTAAAGAATCCTTTCCTGTAGTACCAGATAATAATCAAGCACCCACGGCCGTCGCTGGATATTTTTACATTCTACTCCGTTCCACAAAGTGTCATGGTTCCTGGTGTGGCTTTGGTAAGAGGAAGAGGATTTCAATATTCTGTCATTATTCTGGCAGACGTAACACATTCACTTATTGAATTTATGGGACACTGTGTATCATATCATAATCATGCACACAATTTTCTTTTTTCAGGGGCTGAATCTGTCTCTCCATTTTTGTCTCACTCCCTCAAATTACATAGAATTTATCTGAATCTGAATGAAAGTTTTGAAATATTTATTAAGTGTGTAATGATAGGACTGGAAGCTGACTTGAAGCTCAAAGTGTAAATCTTGACTTGAAGTTGACAGTGTTGCCTTGGGACTAGACTTGGATTTGGGTGAAGACTTGTGATCTGCCATGTGCATGCTATGTCTTCTTCACTGGTGTCAGCAATCCAGTTCTCATTTCATAAATCGTTAGTTTTGCCATTTTCTTCGCCTTGCACGAGCAGATGCATGTTTCCCTCTAATTTTGTATCTTTAAATTGAGTCCAGGTTGAACTTGGATGATGCTTTAATCTACGGCTGATTGGACATGATGGAGTGTGTGACCACCAGGATGATGTCAGTGAAGGATTGAGCTACTGTCAAAAACTGAAGTGAGAGAGAAATCATCCATCCATTCCAATCCATTATCTATGCTGCTTATCCGTGTCAGGGTCACAGTGGGGCTGGAGCCTATCTCAGCCGTCGATAGGCAAAAGGCAGGTTACACCCTGGACAGGTTGCCAATTCATCGCAGGGCTGACACATAGTGACAGACAACTCAGTCACACTTCCATTCACATCTATGGTCAGTTTAAATACTGTGCTGCATTTCTTTAGAGGTTGGAGGAAAACTGAGTGCTCAAAGGAAACGCACACAGACACACAACAGAAAGGACTACAGTTAGCCGTGGACTCAAACCGTTGACCTTATTGCTCGGAGACAACAGTTCTAACACCACGTCACGGTGCTGCCATTTGGTCAACATGCAAAAAAAGAAAGCAGGTGACTGATCCACATCTATGTACGGTTTCCTTTAAATATCTGACATTTGTGGTCAGGTGAGAGTATGAAATTATAGATTACACGAAGCCTTGGGGGCTGTGAAGGCATTTGTCGCTTTGCCTCATTTAGATTGTAGCAAGAAAAGGTCAGAGCAGTGATGGATGAGCTAAAGGAAAAAGGCAAGTTTTATGTTGTGTGAATTAAAGACCACTGAGCATTGAAACGCACCAGCTTTGACTGAATCGCTGGAATTTTATCAGCGTATGACTGATATAAGTGTCTCTATTTTAGACAAATGGCAGACATGTTTTAAAGTTGACTGATTTCTGAGATAACAGCAAAGAAGGACCTCTCAAAAACTTGGAACGTTTGATAGAGTTGAGAACCCCGACAGTGAAACTGCCAAACCGACGTCATGAAGAAATCGATCATTTGTTTATACAAAGAGCTGTATGTAGAGAGACACCACATTTTACAAACTAGTTAAGCAACTTGAAAAAACTCAAAGGTGTAGTTATTGATTTTCCAACACCATCTTGTTTTAGCTCAACTTTATTCTGCCCACAATGCTGTAGAATTTTAACTCAGTTTTATAGTAGTAATTTCCTTTGCTGTCTAAAAAAACCCCATCTGAGTCCATCGGAGAGGAAAAAATAAAGAGCAGAGTTCAGAGCCACCATCAAGGGTAGCAGCTAGCAAATACATAATAACGTTTACCTACTTTGTCCATCCTGTCCAAATCACTGACTGTTCGGTGCATCTGTAACCTGTTAGATACTGAAAGCAAAAATAATTATGGATGATTTTCACACCTCATGAATTATATTACTCACGCAAAAAGAATTGCAGCCCACCATTATTTACTTTTGTGTGAGGTTCAGACCTTATCAATCAATCAATCCCGTTACATTCTTATTAAGTCACTTTGTTCATTACGTTGTAAAACATAAACCACTGAACTGGAAGTGGAACTGGTTTTTGGTTTTTGATTGCTATAAACAGAAATAATTGCAGACATGAACAGAGACAAAAAAAACCTTTAACATTAAACTTTACACTGAAGCAAAAATTATGTTACGATACAAATATGTAGTTTTTTTTTTTCTCTTTTTCATTTTAACTTCAGTTGTTTCCTGCTAAATCAAAACCAGTTGAAGATTTAATACACTGGGTCTCCTGAAAAACAGACAGATATGCAAATAGGGTAAAGGTAGTATTTTCCCCTCCGGGCCTCTGTGGTTAATTAGCTGTGAAGAAGGGAGGCATATTTCTTTTTTATATTTTGCCTTTAGTTTCATGATTGAAGGTCATTTGTAAGGTTTTGATCCAAGTCATTACATGGTGCTGCTCACTGCACACTGCAGCTGTCAGCAGCAGCTCTGTGGGTTCAGATACTATAACAAAGAATCCACTTTGTTTATATTTGGCTGCTGCTTTCTCCTCATACATCTAGACAGACATTGTTATTTTACGCGTGCATGATCATTTTTCAAGGTGACATTGGTTGATTATCATCTGTGTCAAATATAAATAGTCTGTAGTTCAGGGGGATATTCCCTACCACTTTCAAGAGTGGAAGTAACTAAATACAGCACAGTATTTAGACTTTTCCAAGCTTCATTAAACATGGGAGCAGCTGAGTGTGTGTATTATAATTAAGATAGGGTTATTGTAATCCAATCTTTAACTTTTATAACGTTATATCTTGAGCTTTAACAATTACAGTGTGATCTTGTCAAAAACTTCTGAACATGTCATTGTAGAATCAAAAATTATCTTTTTTTCCCAACATTCATTGGGATCAGCTACACTGACCCATAGATGCAGACCTAAGACACTGAAACAGTTCAACAATCATAAAGTATTACATGTAGAATGTTTACAAGTAGAATGTCTGGTCAAATTTGTCACTTTAACATGCCGTTTTAGAAGATGGATGGGTGGATGGATGGATGGATGGATGGATGGATGGTTGATGGATGGATGGATGGAGGAAAGGGTGGAGGAATGGATGGAGGAATGGATGGATGAATGGAGGGATTGATGGATGGATGGATGGATGGTTGATGGATGGATGGATCGAGGAATGGATGGAGGAATGGATGAAGGAATGGATGAATGAGGGATCGATGGATGATAGATGGAAGGATGGACGATGGATGATGGATGGAGAAATGGATGATGTCATAATCCAGCTACATGAAAAACTGACGCTATCAATGAGTGGCTGATTTGTTTGATAGTAGTGCTGCATTGATTACTGGCTTTATAATATGTGTGCAGCCGATGTGTGATTTGTCCAGCTGTTGTTTATCCATCAACATGTATGTGTGTGTGGTTTCAGTATAAGGAGTGACTGAAGTAACTCTGTTTGGTTTTAGAATCTAGGAATCAAAGGTCAGGCTGTGTGTTTCACAGTGCCTCCCTGGTGGTTTGAGCATGAAAAGTTTATGCAGGTCATGATGGGATGGGTGGGCTTTTATAGACCTCTGTGATGTTTTGCCACACTACTAATCAAGTACACATATTTATTTGTATAGTGCCATTTTCTGTTTTTATTGATTATTTTTATTTATTTTATTATTCTAGCTAACGATGCCGCCACCATTCAGACACATAAGACTCCCCAACCCTTACCCATGCCTTTGTTTTAAGCTTTCTTGTAAAAGCACTCAAGCAAAAATATCGATTGATTATACTGCAATAAAGAGAGTTGTAGCATCTCACTGAGTGCATTTTTAGGTGCCTTGTGTGTTTTGTGTCATTGTCTTCTTCCATCATCCAACTTGTATTAAGCCTCAGATGATGGACCGGTATCCTGACATACCCTTGTTGTTTTTCCCCCTCAATAGTGGAGTTTCGATTTTGTGCAATCTGTTGCAGATTTATAAATATATCAAGGTAACACTCAAATCTTTAAATGTTTTTTCAAAATTTTGTGGCAAGATTGTTTGAAAATGTTTTATGCCAACAGACATGACAACTACTTGTTATGTATGACATAACATGCTGTTTCATCTCCAGGTTAGGTTGACAGATGAGGTTTTTCATGGAATTTAATGAGAGAAAAAGACATCTCAGAAATCTAAGATTTATTTATGGTTTTTTTTCCCATTGTGGTATTCCTGTTTACATTAGTAAACAATTTGATCACTGCTTCCTTGGCGTCTAATACAATGAATCATATAAATTATGAATTATACCTCACATAGTGATAAATATATTACATATACATATACAGTATTTATATATGCAGGTATATATTGTGCACAACCCATATCTTGGATCACTGAGTTGGATATTCAAAGGAAACATTCTTTTACAGTGCATTACAAAGCTAAAGGTCACCTTTACCCCGTGACTTATCATATTATGGAGGGTTTAGAGAGGTTTATTTAGCCTTTTTGGCTATGCCTATTGTCGATTTTACAGAACCGCATGGGAAACCATTATGATACAGAGAAAAGCAGGCAACAAAACAGTGAAGTCCCCTGCACCGAACACGGCTAAGATTCAGTCCTCCCTCAATCTTCACCATGGGGAATTGTGGTATTTGCTTTTGCAGACAGATTCAATACCCGTTTGTTTGCAAAGGTTACACGAGGCTACAGCTAATCACTGCAAGGTTGTTGCTTTGTTTAAAACATCCCAGCATAGAGGAAAAAGGTAATAATACAGAAACTATTGGCGATTGAAATATTTTAAAAAAAAGTGTAAATGTGTTTGTCCTCTTCTGGCTAAAAAGCTGTAGCTGAAAAACATTACCACAAAAAATGTGAATATTTTTTCGTATGTAAACAATACTTTCCAGTGTCAAGGATTTGGTGTGGAAGTGTTTTTATTTGCACAGTATCTGAATGAAACTTTTCACACATGCATACATATGTAGTCTTTTTGTCAGAATGTGACGATATCGTTTAAAGATGAAAATATTTATATACTGTCATCCTGCATTAAGGATTTTTGCAATGCAACATTCAGGTTACAAGTTAAATTAAAAAAAAAAAAAAAATAATTGCAAAAATGATTTTTAGATTTCTGTCCAATCTGAACATATTCTTCAAAAGCTTGGGGTGCTGGAAAAATTTTTTTCCTCACCATCAACATACAAAGGAAGTACTAGTAATATGTAGTTTCATTCAAATCTGTCACACTGCATCAGAGGATCAAAGCATCATATAGAATACATTTACATTTCATTAATGTGCATCGTCAGTGAGACACAGAGCCGAGCTGAACCGAGCCTGGCCGTGTGCCGTAAAGCCAAAGTGGACAGGAGGAGAAATGCCTGACATGAGGCTGCAGCTCTTAGACTGAATGATGAACTGACACACTCTTTATCCATGGAGAGTTGCAATGGAGAGAGCGAGGCTTTAATGGAGGCAGTAAAAGAGGGCAGGGGGCCTCGGAGTCCAGCTAATGAATCAGATGAGGGAATGAGGGAAGGTGGGGTGAGGGCTGAGCTCCGAAAAGAGCCAGGCAAGTGAAAAATATCAGCACAAAATCATATATTCTGCACAGTGATTAATGCGCAGAAGTCTTAAATGAGGAGACCTGCTGATCAAAAGTTAGTGTATGAAATATTGCCCTGATAATACATATAATAAAATGTTAAAAAATCCCAACAATTTCCCTTTAAGTAGCTCAAATGCAATAAATCTATCGTTTTAATTGAGAAAATGTGATCAATTATATATTGTTAGTCATCAATCAATCATCATACAAGATTGTACAAAAATGGACAAACATGACCAATGTGCAGTGATTATGTCCCCGCTGGTTCCGAATCTTTACCACCAACTCACATGACAAAACAAGGAAGTGCATATGAATCAACAGTTGTTTAATAGCATAATGTTAATATGAAGTTAACATTGCCCTATTCTTCTTTAAGTGCTTTAACAGAAGAATTTTGTAAAGCTAAATATTTTTAAATGAGAGCAGGTTCATTTTATCTTTTTGTGTTACACGTTACAGTCAATATTCACTATAAGGTTTCTCTACAGATAAAAAAGAAAGTAAAAGTGAAAGTGTCAGTGAAAGTTACAGTAAAAGCCGTTTTGGATGCATTGTGGATTTGACATCAAATAGAAAAGAACATTGCCCTGCTGTGAGACCGAAAGCACTTAACAAAGCTCAGCAGACAATGTGCACCGAGTAACTGACCTCTACATTACTCAGCATTATTGGACATCAGTGATTGGTTTGATTACCCTGCAACAGTAAGATGAATAATGTATCACTTTTATTCCATTTAATGTGGTATACCCATAAGTTTTTGCAACTGTCACTGAACTTTTTTTGGCACAGAAAACTGTACAGAAAAGGCTTCACTAGACAAGAATGAAAGGATATGACCTCTATATGTTATAGAGGATATCACTCCTGAGTACCCCTTTGCCAAAATAAATGTATTTAAAATATAAACAAATTAAAATTTTTGCAGTATTACATTATGAAAGTATAGATTATTGCTGCTGACTTCAATATTCAAGTTCGGTCAAATTTATCAAGTATTTATTCGGCGAAATACCTTACACTTAATGTGTGGTGGCTTATGCAATACCGTTCATTCGTATGACATTAATGACCTATTATATGCTAGATTTATGTTTATGTTTTAGTTATAGAGTTATTTTGGAGTTGCAGCTATTACTTTAGCTGTCAGCTCAGCGCTCTGTATATGAGGCAGCAACAATGTGTTACCTGAATATGTAAACACAGAAAACTGTCTTGGACAGAGTTATTACACAGCCCAGTAACACACAAAGACTATGTGCTAATGTAGCCACCATAGCAGCAGCAGAGACTGGAACAATCAATCACTGTGCAGTCATTATGTCTGATTTAATGTTATTTATTGATCTAATGCGCAATCAAACGTAACTAAAAGAGGGCCATGTGTTGATGTCATGAAAATAGAAGGGAAAGTTTACGATTTTCTTGGGATTTTCTTTATGTCATAATTATACAATCACAGCGTGTACTGGCATGTTGATGCACATAACAGTATATAATATATATGAATAAGAGGTGTGATGGTGCTACAGTATAGTTCTTATACACATATATTATATATAGATAATGTAGAGGAGATTGCTGTCGTGATATGACATAACTAATGTGAAATGCAGCTTTTTTAGTAGAGCACAGAAGCATGTCAGTGTTTCCTGTCATTTTATTCTTATCCATCAGTATTGTCTCCATGACTCCATGATGAAATGTGCCCCCTGAACTATACATTTGTAATATTTAGCATGAGATGTCCTCTTTAATATTTGAAAGAAACCCACTTAGAACTGACTGTCAAATCATTCAGACCTAATTGTACACAGTACTCTTTAAACATTTTAAAAAGTATCACGTTGTGTGTTAAGAAGTAATGAGTGCACATGATGCATATAATTCTAGCAGGAGTTCCTTAATCATTAGGAGAGTGAATTCACAGACAAACCTGACCAGACCACATCAACTACAAACCTACAACCTCAATTTTATTTGCTTTATAGATTGTTTGGTCTCCCCATGCACGATAATGATAACTACATTGTCAAATTAAAGTCATTTTGATTAACATTGTTGTTTGTTTGTGCTTCCCATGCGTGGTGACAGTAACTACATCATGAAACTAAATTGACGCATTATGTTATGTCTGTAAATATGCTTCAAAATAACTTGGCTTAACATTTATCTCCAGACATATTTTCCTCATTTTTCTGGGTCTAAGGCAGGGAGCTATGCAATCTGAATATATTTTCTGGGGAAAATATGTGATAAATGGTGGTAAACAAGCACCCCACTGAACTCACAGGTGACGTACATAAAATGCATTGGCATTTTTTCTTCTGCATGAGAATGTTTTCCCCAGACCTCTGAGCAAACACTTTCAGCTCAGCCAGTCTTTTGGTCTATCGCTCAGTGATACTTCACCAGATGAGATGGATTCTGGATGGTTCATCCATCATAAAGCCACCAACATGCATCCTTCCCCTCCCTGATGGGAGCTGATGCATTGGCTGGGCTGCTGTGATTTATCTCTTCCCTGTTTGATCTGCTCACCCTGTGTTGCCTGCTCATCCGTCTGTCCGTTGTCTGTCATCCCATACCTGTGATTAAACGACACTTGTGATTGACTGTCAGCCTACCTCAGCATGGATGTAAATGGAGGATGGGACTGATTTTTTGAAATTGGGAATTCATCAGCATTATGGCCATGTGATCGATCCAGGCAGGCAGCCAGTGCTCCATTTGTGAACGTTCTGTTCCTCGAGCAGCATAATGAGGCTTTGGTATGGGATCAGTACTGGTTTTCAGAGGGGCTCTCTTTTTAAAAAATATATATTTATTGGCATTTCTTATGAAAGGCACAGTAGAGAGACAGACAGGACAGAGAGAGACAGAGAGCGGAAATGACATAAAGCAAAGGCCACTGGTCGGAATCGAACCTGCGCTGTATGGCATGCACTCCACCAGGTGACCCTGTGGGGTGCCTCCAGGGCGGCTTTGCTAAGTGTGACTTTGATTACTTTTATAGATGAATCATTAATGCCACGCCTTTCAGTACATGTATATACATGAACTGTATACTTTATGTTATCTTCTATTTCATTTGACTATGCAGTGGTTCCTTCAATGGAAAACAAATTACTAAAACATTGGAAAATTGTCAGTAGCGTGTAGATCATTTCAGGAGTAATCTGATCAGTTTGCTATCAGGCTTCATCCCAGATGACAGATATTCCATTTCCCAGATTTCAGGCCAAAATCTGTGTTTTCATTGGACAGGAACACTGACTGGAGGTGCCTGGTTTCATAAAACCTGATATGCTCCCTTGATAAAACCTGATCCAAGCTGAGTGACCAATCGTTTCTGTCTTTACTTTGGGAGAGTAAACAGCTGTATGTATTTCTCACACTGCATAAGCACTCCTCATCACACATTTTATAAAAAGAGTCAGCCAGGGAGAGCCACGGTCATTTCCCTGTCTTTCCAAAATATTGAATGGAACTATTCAAGTGAGTAAAGCAAGTTCATCTTTTGTGAGTGTGTTTACAAAACAATTTATAACCATAATTTTGTATATGTACAGTATATGCATTGTGGAATTTCCTTTCAACTGTCAGGTGTAAACCTCAGCAGATAAACATTTGTATGTATTTTCTTGCTCACACACCACTGAAAATAGTCACTTCTGGAGTTATTGACAGTTTGATCATCATTTCCCAGTGTGTTGACTTGCTGTTGTTCCTTAAGAGTAATTCAGGTGCCACTGTAATAAGTCTGAGTCCAAATGTGGATGTCAGGGCGTGTGAGTCAGCGAGAAGATGCTCATTAGACCTCCCAGCAAGTCTGCACAGCACCACAATGCAATGTAAAAATCCCACAATGCATTTGGAAAATCGTTAACCCTTTGACTTCTTTACTATCTGCTTTACAACCTTGCCTCAAAAAAACCCACTGATTTTAATGTTTTATGTTGGGTGCCAATTATAGGCTGAACAATATCAATTTATTACACCTGCAGGCCATTATGTCAATAATTGATCATTTAAAAAGCTCTGCTGGCCATAAAGCTATCATCAGTCAGCAAACCATCAACAGATCTAAGTTAATGTGCTTAATGACACACACACACACATTTTTCAGGCATACTGCATTTATTTGCTCTACCACAGCACTTATGGCAAAAAGTGCAGACTTCCCTGAGTCAGAGTCAGAGACCCTTCAAACGCCCATGTGTAGTCAGCAAGTCAGCATATTGGGCAATGGCCTTAGTATGGGTCACACCCTTGAAGATGGAAGCTCAGTTGATACTTTAGACATGATCAGTGTTTAATCCATTTCAAGGATTCTATGAAACAAAGGCGTTTTCATTTTCAGTTGAAGAGTGTCGTAGAATCTCCTCCCTTCTGAGAACAGTGGCAGAGCACACCAGTTTAATTATTCACTTGTTGTTTACTTCTTTAGGATTATCTGTCTCCTGATCTGGCAGCTTTGATCCTTCTGGCGGCTAAAACCAAAAAATAAGAATTCTTTGAGTTGGGTTACTATTGATTGCAAATGAATCTTTCAGTTCTTGTTTTGCTGATGTTCTTTTCCCCAGTTTTAGTGGAGGTAGATGGTTTTATTAAATAATACCCTCATATAGACTGTCTTTGTTAAAGTGGTGACTGCGTGAGGATGAGCCAAAAGCTTTTGTTCTCTCCTGGGAAGATTGGCAGCAGTCAGGAAATGAGGACTGAATATAGAGCACTTACACTGAGTGAGTGCATTTGGCATTGCTACAGCGACCAACTCTGTCTAATCATCTCACTCACCGATAATTAAAAAAAATATTCAGCTAGGTGGCTTTCTCAGCTTACTTTGCAGTGTCATCACGGGGAAATAATCCTCTTGAATAAATACAACAATTTTACAATGGTGGGGGCAAACACTACATTATCTGTGCTGTTGCTGTAGATGTGTATTAATGAGTGCAAATTTTAATAGAATGTTGAAATCACAGGGATCTTTGCATTAATTACCCATCAAATATGGTCAGATCTTCATCAAAGTCACAATAATAGACAGACTGAATCTTTTGAAAATAAAGAAATGATCGCACTTTTTTTGGGACAACACTAAAAACAATGGACATTTACAGCCTTGGTTTAAAAAGTTAATGAATGAAGTTATTTAATGACCTTTGTACAAGCAAATAGTCCTCAGATGAGATGAATACTGGAGGCGTGCATTGTAAAGGTGCCCTGCTCTATAAAAAGGCACAAAGTGTGGTTATTGGCACATTGCTCTTCTTTATTCATGTGAACCATGATGTGATAAAGGAATTTCACAGGGCCATAAAAGAAGATTTGCACAGATGCATGGAGATGGAAAAGGCTTCAAATACCTCCAAAGAGCAACGTGTTCATCAATCATGGAAAGACAAACCAACTTTAACCCATGTTGTTAATGGAGGCTCATCAGCTCTGTATGACTCTTTCTAGGAATTCCTATTCTAGAAAGATAGAGGGAAAAATGCAATGACAGCATTTACATGCCTTAACAAATATAAAATATTTACATTCAATATATATATGTATATTGATACAGATTGAGCATGAGACAAAATGTATGTTTATATATACTGTATGTACTGTATATATTTTGTGTAAATATCTATATACAGTATATATGTATCCAGTTGTCCTACCAGGAATGTCACATTCCAGCACATTGCCCCCACAAAGTCACTTTAAAGCTACTGGCAGCCAATATCTTCCCTCCGACAGGATTAGGACTAGGTACAACACAAGACAAGGTAAAATTTCTTGTTCAATTTGCAGAGCTGCTTCTCTCCGTAATTTACAGCGCATGCATTCTATTTATCAATGCACATAACCATGTGAAAGGTTTCAGGCCTGTGTACGACCTGGTTGTATATTTCTAACACCTCACGGTCCCAGTGGAGATGAATGGACTCCAGTCTCAGACTCATTTGCATAACAGCGTGAGAGCAACACTGCTGACTGCAGCTCAAATACTGACAGATGGCTTTAATTCCATTAAGCGAGCTGGAGTGTGAGGGGAGAGCAGCAGTGGTCTGATCAGCAGCAGGAGAGATAGGTATACTATTTCATGTACGTGGCACGGAACGGGATCGTAAAATGTTTCACGGTAAGGGAGCTGTAGTTAAAGATGAAAAACAGGTTACCAATCAAAGTAAAGGGAGTCAGAGGGCAGGAGGTCGTGGAGGCAGATTAGATCCAGCAAGGCCATCGGCCCCACATTTTAAACTGGTCTGAGTGATCTGTCAGTTCTATGGCTGCTGTGGTCATCAGATCATCACAGTTCAAGGATAGCTGAATGTAAACACCACTCTACATTACTGTCCTTCCTCTGGCTCTCTTTCCATCCATCCCTTCCTTACCCTGTCCAGGGTCCTGGGGTTTCAGGGTCTGTATCTTACCCTGCTTCCTCTTCTTTTCTTCTTTTTTTCCCTCTTCCCTTTCTTTCAGGGCATGCAAAGGTTAATGTAAAAAGCTAGAACATGTGTCTATTCTCTTCTTTTTTTTCCCTTACAGGTTTTCACCGTCCTATTTGTACATGAAGGCGCTTTTAAAAATACAAAATAATCAAATCAGCCCGTCACGATGCAAATTACAGAATGCTGATGCAAATTGTTCAATAAGTAATCTTGCTCAAACCGAATGACCGAAGATTTACAGACCTACTTAAATCCCTTTTATTGTTCCTTAGCATCTTTCCTTGTTTGTCCTTTTCTCTCTCCCTTTCCCCATTGTGCGTGTTTCTTTTGTTCATTCCTTGTCGTGTCGTGCCTCTCTCCATCCTCATCTCATCTCACCAAATCTCAAACGATGTTGACTGAATTTTTAATTTAGGAAGGAATAAATTATTTACTCTCTTTAGGATGATGAAATTCAGACCACCTGGGGGAGTGAGGTGTTTCCTCGTGCTCTGGTCTGCACAGAAGCAATTACGTGCAATGTCCAACGCCTCCGTGTCCTCTTTCTTCCCATCCAGCTAATTTCAGCAAAAAGTAAATGAGGGCTGTCATGCTTCAGCTTGTCACCGAGATAAATCCAGGTCACTTTACTGATTACTCAGTAAATGCCATCATCTCATCTCCTGAGGACAACACGCTACACTACCTAACTACTAATGTCTAATTTCACTAATGTCTAATTTGGTTTGTTTGTCCAGTTCTTCATTTAAAATGATAAGCCGGCAGAGCCTGTTTCATATGCTGATGCAGAACTATGACCTCAGCAGGAGGCCCACAGAGGGGTGCTCTAGTGAATCCTGCTGATTACATAAAATGGACAGAAAATATTATTCCTGCATTAGTTACCCTTCAGATATGGTCTGATCTTCAAAATCACAATGACAGACAAACATAGTGTTCAAAAAAGTTTTAAGTGACATTCCAGTTTGTCATTTATCTGACGTGGGTCACTGACATTTTTGTCCCACTCTTGAACTATAATGGCACAAATTCCTTGTAAGATCAGCTTTCTTTGGGTATTGATTTTGGGGCGACATAAAATAAAGATTACATTTTAAAGTAAACTGTCACAGGCAAACACTTTGAGGCAGAGGTTAACTGATATATTCACAGCCAACTGAATAAAAACACCATGTAGAATCGCCTTGTTGGGCTTTTCATTGTGTTTTACTCAGGGCTCCAATAATATTTTGATGATGCAAATATCAAGTTGTTTTATTTCTGTCTTGAGTTTTTCTGAATGTTCTGTAATATCATCAAGGTGACCAACTATGATTGCACTCTCACCTTGACCCAACCCAAGGAGGTCAAGGTGGTTCCATCTGTATAAGAGATGTTTGACACATCGCGATGCCTCCAGAACTGATCAATACTGATCCAAAAACACACAAAATCAGCAATAAATTTAAGCTCTTAAATTGAAAGAGTTGGGCACTGAGCACCAAAACAAAACATGGCACATTTCAAAATGCAAGAACACAGTGACCCAAAAAAAAAAGGAAGTGATTTCTTTAAAAATAAGGAAAATGTGTTTTGGAATGATGCAGAGGGCTGTTCATACAAGAATCCCATTACATCAATGAATTAGAGTAGTTTTGTTCAGCAGCAACTCTAAAGATTAAATGCACCTTAATTTGAAATCCAAGTAATCCTTAATGTATTATGTATGTATTAGGACTACAATTTAATCAGAAAATAAACTAAACAATAAACTGACATAAGGAACTTCAAACAACTCACAAAATTAACTCAAGTTTATTCCGACCCCTTAGGACAACAATAAAGTTTACCTGCACATAGCTCAGAATATGCAGGCAATTCCCTGCAACATATTGAGCCACTGCCATCTACTGGACCAACAATATATTGCAGCTTTCGTGTCAACATTTTGAAGGGGGAAAATGGCCTTTTAGAAATTTTCATAAATTTTTCAATTCACAAATCATAATACAATTGATATGATTCGTTTTTTATATTACCAAAATCATTGCATAAAGCAGTACAATAAATATATGGCATTTCATATATATATACTTATTTTATACACATTCATTTGAAAGGTCCCTTAGGTGTAAAAGTGAGTAGACAACCTACGTAAAAATCAGAGACCAATCTGCAAAACTCACCAAGACTTAATAAACAAGTTTGTTTTCTAATTTTGTGTTAAAAAGTGTGGTATAGAATAAAATGAAAGACTCTTTTGATCTCTTAATATTGGACACCAGACATCCTGATTATCAACTCTTATGAAATACCAGATAACCATACACAAGAGAAAGTAGAATAAATTTCATATATATATTCAATTAAATAACAGATATAAAAGGCATTGTTGGAAAAAGCAGTTATGTGCATTTACAAAAAATATATATATATAAATTTCCTTTGAAAAGTTAAAAGATACAAATCTGGAGTGACCTAGTGTGTGCAAAGGCACACCCAGTGTCAGCCAGGGGAGGAGTGTGAAGGTAGAGGAAGACTTGAAAAGTTTTGTGCATATTTTTTTGTGTGCTTTTTTTTTTTTGTTTTGATTTGATGTCATTTCTCT